>OMLI01025011.1:2276-13557 GCA_900302605.1 Rondeletia loricata | reverse complement strand
TAGTTGTTAGCGTTTTGTCCAGTGTGGGGGGGGGGGGCTGGTATGTTGAACTGCCTCATGCTACATAAACAGGAGATTAGGGCCACTATTGACAAAACATATTGTCATTTTGTTTGCTGAATATTGTGATATGAATTTTGATTCATGTGGAGACATTTCTACTTTCTAGTTAGTTCCTTTTTCACCACTTTCACCACTCTTAACACATTGTGGGTGAAAGAATTATGCTCAGTCTGACTATAATGAAAGAATTTCTCTGACGTGTGTCTCGATCTGTTAGCCAGGGATTCTGCAGAGCATCAGAATACATTATTTTTTTTAAAAATCTCGTACAATTAGCTGTGCTCATCCATGTTGAGTCATTCTAGTTTGATGACTTAGAAGGGTCTCAGACAGTAGAAGGAGACCATAAATAGCATTTAATCCAGGAGGTGTATTGGTACATAAAACTGCCCCATGCCACAGAAAGAGGAAGTAGTCTTGTCCACTATAAATCATTCTAGGTTGATGAAGGCACACTTTTATCTATGACGTAACCCACATGGCAACTCATTATGGCAATTTGTGGTACTATTTGTCATGACTCATATCCACTTGATTGCCATGCTTAAGATATCATGCCTTTATTAATATAGTAATACTCAATCACCTACTTTGCCTTTGCTGTTTATCTATAAAAAACAAAACAATACCACTGATTGTATTGAACTTGAACTAGACCTCTTTCTTGTTGTCACCCAGCTCTCAGGCCTTGGCTCACAGACTTCACTATCTTTACAAGAATGCCTGAGGCTGTTGGAGGCCACCTTCCCTTTTGGAGAGGAATCTGAGGTCAAAACAGCTACAATTTATTATTTGTTGTTCTCAAGTTATTTTGGAATATTGGTTGCTGTGGCAAATATCTGCAGGAAACTAACTACAAAGTCTGAGGCATACATGTTGTCTAATGTTTATGATGTTCTCAATTAGTTTCCAGCCCCAGTTGTCACCCCAGAGATAGGGGTCTCCAATGAAGAATCTCCTTCTACATCTCAGGGTCTCCCTCTGGCACCGCTACTGCCCCAGGCAGAGCCACAGTTGGACTTGGAGCAGCAGTGGCAAGACATCATGGCCATCATGGAGCTACAAGTATGTCCCTTTTTAAATGAAGAATGTGGGCCATTTAAAGTTCAACACTCTTGAAATGAGAGATGTAGTTATTTGTCCTGAGGCCCAACCTCATGACACCTGTGGTGGAAAATACAACTTGTTTTCCTCTTTTGATAACTTGTAATGTTCAACTTTAATAACCTTATGCACTGTATGCGAACTGAGTGGGTAGAGAACTCAAATTGCCAAGGCCGCAGACTAACTGTACCGGCATGAGAAACACTCCCTAGTTTGGGGGGTGCATAACTGAGATAAGAAGAAGTGGAAAACCACACCTATTCTCACAGAATAAATAATAGATTTACTGGAAATCAGTCTTGCACTGACAAAGGTATAAGCGAGCCTATTTGCAAATATAATAAAAGCTTTGAATCTTCAGAAGTGTCTTGGTCTGGTCTGTAAGTGTTGAAAAATGTCCAACACACACCATAGGGCTTTTCACACATCACTTAGCCCGGGGCTAAGTGCTTCCTTAGCCCTGGGCTAACTTGTGTTTTAGCCCTGGGCTAACGAACGTTTAACACAGGCAAATTGCAAAGTGGGATAACCCCAACTTTAGCCCAGGCCTAGCTGACCCTGCTCAGGAGCAGGGTTATCCCCAACTTTTCAGGGTTATCCCCAGAAAATCATTTAAAAACAGGGTTATCTGTTGGCTGTGTGAAAAGGGTTAGAAGACTTTGCCTCACTTGTGTGTTGTCCAATCAAATAACTTCTCCTCCACGATGTTCCTAAGCAATGCTGCGTGGCATCCCTACCCCATAAAGGTAGCCCAGTCGCGTGTCATTCATGTAAACATAGGTCCCGTGTACCTTCGGACATGTAAGCCCTGGGCAAAGAAGAACGCTGTGTGAATCATTAGCCCTAGGCTAAGAGTTAGCCATGGGTTAAATATCAGCCCAGGCCAACTGTTAGCAGGGTTAAGATAACCCTAGGCTAAGCATATGCTGTGTGAAGAGCCCTCATGACTACTCTTGTTATGTGGGGGATCCACAGAGGTAGTCCCACACCATAGGCTTCTGTGATTCAAAATAACAATGAAAATTATAAAAAAACAATTAATCAAAAATGAATAAAAATCAAAAGTTTTAAAATGTTGGAATTATTAAACAAAATTACAGTAGCAAACTTCATTTTCAAACCAACATTGGAAAAAATAACGCAAAAAAAGTGAAATTCGACAGCCATAATGTCTCGATAATTTGAAAAATGTATGTCGATTTCCTCTAACAAAATCTTTCTGTTCAAAGGCAATGGATGTGAACAACACCTCACTCAATACCAACTCCAGCAGTGTCAGTGGCACAAGTGGGACAGCTGAGTCAAACACCATGGGAAGCTTTGGACTTTCTTCTCGCTCAACACTGATAAACCAGGATGTCAGCCTTCACCAGGCCTCCCTCCCCAGCTGCAGCCAAGACTTCCCCCATATTTTCAATCCCCAGCTGGAATCTACTAGCAGCACCCCAAGGCCCACCATGCTCAGACTCTCCTCCAGCAACTCCTCCAACATTAACTCTACATTTGGAGCCACTAACCTGACCGGACTCTTTATCCCACCACTTATGAATAGCTCTAATAGCAACATTACTTCCACACCTATACTGCCTGATCCATTCAGCACCTTGCTGGAAGAGTCCATGCTCGATGAGATCAGCTTGCTGGACCTTGCCATGGAGGAGGGCTTCAGCCAGGCCCAGGCTTCCCAGTTGGAGGATGAGCTTGACTCGGACTCGGGTCTCTCCCTGGATTCCAGCCACAGCCCAGCCTCCCCAAGCAGCTCTGAGACCTCCTGCTCCTCTGCAGCTTCTTCCTCCTCCACCTCTGCCACCTTCTCAGAGGAAGGAGCTGTGGGGTACAGCACTGATTCTGAGGCAGCCACTGTGGAGACAGAGGAAGGTGCTGTTGGGGGCTACCAGCCTGGGTATAGCAAGCTCTGCCGCATGAGCTATCAGGACCCCTCCCAGTTCCACAACCTCCCCCAGCTTGACAATATCAGCCACAATCACACTTACAATCTGCCCCTTTCTTCTGCATTCTCTGAGCACCCAGAGCTCCCCATCTCAACTAGCAAGAAAACTGTCCGCGACAAACATAATTCTAAGCTTCAGCCTCCTCAGGACTTGCTTGACAAGCAGTCAAGTCGTGATGAACGCAGAGCCCGGGCCATGAAGATCCCCTTCTCCAATGATAAGATCATTAACCTGCCTGTTGAAGAGTTCAACGAGCTCCTAGCCAAACACCACCTGAGCGAAGCGCAGCTAGCCCTCATCCGTGACATCCGCAGACGCGGCAAGAACAAGATGGCAGCCCAGAACTGCCGCAAACGCAAGCTGGACACCATCCTAAACCTGGAGCAGGGCGTCCATGACCTGAGACGTGACAAGGCCCGCCTGCTGAAGGAGAAGATGGAGTTCATTCGCTCCATCCGGCAGATGAAGCAGAAAATGCAAAGTCTCTACCAAGAGGTGTTCACTCAGCTACGGGACGAGGAGGGCCGGCCCTACCCCCCCAGTGAGTACTCACTCCAGTACAGTGCTGATGGCAGCGTGCTGATCATGCCCCGCAGCATGACAACTGCTGAGCAGAATCGGAAGCCTGAGAAAAAACAAAAGGACAAAAAGAAGTGAGGGGGCAAACTGCTGTTAATTCTTTCACTTTGCTAAATCAATAAGAAAGATTTCTGCAGATGCAAGAGAGATGTCCTTTTTTTCCTTTGAGAAGATACCTGTGAGAAGAAAAACGGCATTGTTGACTACTCTTCCTGCATTAGTTTTTTCCCTTTTCATTTTGTTCCTGCGTTTTTTCCTGGAAACAACTTTGAAGCAGAAGTAGCTCTTCATTTGAGTACTGATATTTCATTATTTTGATGTGGGGGAAAAGGAATAAACAAGGAAAAGAAGGGTATGAAAGGACTTAAAATGAGCTATTAGAAAAAAATGATCTGCTCTAGATCCTTCTGCACCAAACCACTGAGGAAGGAGAAGATTTGTCATTATGTCAAGTCAAATGAAGGGACTAGTATCAAGAGAAGTGGGAGTAAAAAAAACATTGTCAACAAGGATGGTTGGAATACCTATGCATTGGAGGTAAAGTTTTAAAGGACTAAAGGTTAGATCACATCACACCCTTGAGACTTTTAGTGATTTTCATAGTCACTGATGCTTGTAAGTTCCAAATGTTCAGGCAAAGAACGGCGTCTAATGGTTTTGTGAGTTTAGATACCAAAGGCTAAAGGAAGTCCATCATTTAGGATGCCATTAACACCTATACTAACCAAAGGTTGTATGGTACACTTCACTTGAACCTAAATGCTCCAACACTGCACTCTAATGCAATGGGTTTGTATTTGTCAATGACTTCCTAGTTTAGAGGGCCCTAAGAGATCGGATTTGACGTGTGTAGAACTATGATGCTGGAACAAGAAAGAGGGAGAGGCTGAGAGTGTATTCCTGGGCTGGCCACTGATGAGAGGCCTGGAAGTGGAGTTCTGCAAGCGGAGCAGATGGACGTTGTAGGGAGGAGGCACACTGCATTGGAAAATGTATCATCTTCCTTATACTTATACATAGCACTGTAATTTGTCCTTCAAAGGCTTAGCTATATGCATTTTGCTGTGTCTCTCTTGCTATTCCTTCGCTGCAGGTTTTAATATGGGAGCTGCAATTGGGTGGGAAGGCTCTTATAAAATGTTCATAATCTGTAGTATAAGCAAGGTTATAGGTCTAACTACATCAGCTGTATGTAAAAGCCTACACCCCCTTTGTTGATTTGAACACTTTGTGCCGAACCTGTAATCACGTTTTCTGAATGCAACCGGTCAGAGGAGTTCAAAATACTGTGATGGGCTAGCAACTCCAGAGTGTACTGTATGATTACCACCAACTCTGGACTGTCACAGTACAAAGCTATGGATTGTTTTTTCTCTCTCTTGGATGCAGTTTTAAGCATTGACTTAAAACCGGCACAGTTGTGGCAATGGTGTAGTGATAACCCATCTAAGTAACTTATTTGCCAATGTTGTCATCCTATTGATAGCCACTCGAGGCGATTGAAGATGCATACATTTTTTAAACTGCTGTAAAGCCGAACTTGGCTGAAAATTTTAAGTCCTACGTTTTGTGTTGATAACAAAGTGAGCCAAGTAAATAAATGAGTTATTTGAATGAGTGAACTGACAAACAGCAGAATGTGTGTAGTGGACACTTTGTTTTGAATGCCTTTATTTCACAATCTCATATCTTAAAGGTTTTGAGAACCAGAGGAAAGTGTTCTCAAAGTAGAAGTGCTATTACTTGTTTGTCTTTTTGAATGAAGTCTGTCAGTACATGTATGTCAGCCCATTGAAAAAATTAGGCCAATTGTCGCAGCTCAGATAGCTGTTAGGCTAGAATTAAGTATTTACAAGAAGGATGCTGAAAAGAATTAGCAACATCAAGTGTCCAAAAAAAATTTATTTTAAAGGAGACATTGTTAAGTGTCCTCTCATTCGACATGGTATTGAGGCATGAATCTGTTTGGTTAACATTCTTCAGTGCAACACCAACTATTGAGTTAATACTGCTACTTAGTGCACTGTTTTTGTCTGTCTTGTTTGTTCTGTAAATATTTTTATGTGTGTTGGTCACTATTTTTCTGTCGTCTGTCAAATGTCTCCATAACCTTCTCACCCTCTGCTTTGAGTTTGGATGTAGTTTTCTTTGAAATATTTGCTGGCAATCTGGAATTGTTTTTATTGATTAATAAAGTGTTTTTATTTTCACCTGTGACTCTTGTGTGCTGGTGGCATTAATGGTCTCATTAAAAGCAATACCAGAATGAAACAGCACAGTAACAAAAAGTGGTTTATTCTCCAAAACAGACAAGCAAGACACGTTTATGAAAAACACTACAATGATAATATTACCAATGAGCAAATTAAATGGAATCATTGTTGAAAAGGTTTCATAACCATACACCAAAAAATTCATAAGGAACTAGCTAAGATGAACATGGTGTTACTCTCAAAAGCACCAAACCACTTCAGTTTAAAAAACCAAAATGGCACAGACTAATGGAAATAAAATGATAAAACACCTCCACAATACGACGTCATAGCGAAATGACCTGGACCACTGGACCAAGTGCTGTGTGAAAACTCACTGGAGTGGATATCGAGAAAAGGAACACTGCATTTTACATTTCTTCTGGGTTGGGTTTCTTCAAGCAAACCTAAAGCATATATACACTTTGATCATATCCGGATAAAAGTAGAATCAAATGAGTGATACTACGCCAAAAGACAAAGGAGTCCAATGGTGTCTTGCTTGCCTCTGCCCCTCCATCTAAACTCTGTCCCTCTGTTGAAACTACATTTAAGTTCAAAACTACCATTTCTTTCCTCTCCCCTCCCCCTCAGCCCTGTGTTAGTTCTTGTCATCCTTTTTCTCGTCTTCGGTGGGGTATGAGTGCCAAGTGAGTCGCTCTTCATAGAACGAGATGACCACCTGAGGACACTTCACATTCGCCTCCTTTGCTGGTACAAGGTCAGCTTCATCCGAATTTTTCCTATACAAGAACAAATGGCAAACAATACAAGAAACAAAAATTCAACAGAAATGTGTTGATTTCCATATTCACATCGCATATTTGCCTGCTTTTTACAAAATCACAGACTAAATCTGTAATGAGGCATTTTAATTCCTCAACAGAGGCACTTACTGTATACAGCCTGTGAAGTTTCAGTTTTGATAGCTGCCAAACATTTAATGTGCTAAAAGCTGCATACAAACCATTTCATGAGGAACATGAGTTCTCCTGTGGAATCTGTGGCACCAATAATCCTCTCTGGATCCAGAGCTCGAGCAAAGCCCCTTAACTTCTCTGGCTGAAAGACAAGATACAACTTCAATCAATCAAGAAAGATAATTCCATCATAAATACTAACTACCTATTTAAAAGGGCCCTATGTTTTCATGGATGGAATCTGAATTTAAAAAGGAAATTGAGACATAAACGCAGAATGCCACAGAATTGTGAGGCTTTGGGGGGAAATTGTTGTGTAAATAGGAAAACTTTTGGGATTTTGAATAGTCTCAATCATGAAGAAAAACAGAAATGTATTTAAATATCATGGAAATATATGGGGAGTAAATATGTGCTTGTGGGATGCCAGGTGTGTATGTATGTGCTTGCCTGTACATGTGTGTTGGAAAATCCACGTGTAGTTTCTATGGGGTGATAACAGTAATCAACGGTATAAGTTTAAAAGCAGATTTAAGCGCCTGTCAGCGAATACACACATGTAGCTATAAGACTATGCACATTCAGCTTTTGCACTAAGGGGTGAGGGTGAAGGTTCCTGCCTGTTCATGTGTGTTGGGAGCTTTCTGCATTGTGTGTGTGTGTGTGTGTGTGTGTGTGTGTGTGTGTGTGTGTGTTGCCTTATTGGTAACAACTAAAGCTGCCTCTCTTATTCTGATGTATGTAAGTTTTGAAGCCAGCCAAACATCATCAGTACTCAAATTGATGCTAAAATGCAAACCAACCAACCGATGCTAAAATAATTAACAGTGAAACATGGCACCAAGCACCATTTTATTGTTTTGTCCCATAAACCCTCTACTCAGTTCACAGCTTGTAACTGAGAAGATCATGTAAATGTCTTTCATTATTCTTTTCAAACCAGGGGATTATCAATTGTGGATCAGAGCTCTCTTATTCTGTAAGACACAACTTCCATCAGGAAAGAAATGCATCAGTGGATGAAGTGGATGCCTGAAGCATTAATGTCAGAGCAGTGGAGAGCATTCATGTTGACCTCTGCATGGAAGAACAAGAATATAAATTTGGAGTCACTGCAACCCTTGACTGTGTAAAAACGTGGATGTTGGTGTCTCCCTACATTTTTTACATATACTGTATTTTTATCCAGGCAGCCTAACCAAAGAATATCAATCTGATTAGCCATATGAGCTCATCAAGCACTTAAGACTCTTACAAAGAATAAAGGGCTGGGACTTACATCATCTTTTTTCTTCTTTGATTTACTTTCATCTCCATCCGCATCACCAGCCGCCTTCCTCTTGCCCTCATGTGCCGTTTTCTGGGACTGCAGAAACTCTGCAATCAGATCTGGACAGTCCAAATTGTCCTCTGGCTCCCATGTGTTATCGTCCCTGTTGATATAAATACACATAAATACAGTATTTCTGTATTTACCTCATAATTTGGCCACTAATTTGTGCCTTATTCTTTTTATGATCATATTTCTTATGGAATTTCTGATTTAAAAGATGGACAATTTATAAGAGGACCATGAAAAGATGGGAGCGAGTGGATGACATGTGACGAAGTACATGGGGTGATCTCAAACCCACAGCAATGCAAGGAATGCACATAAGCCCACCAGGATCCACCAGAATGCCCCCTGCACTTTGATGTATTGATTAACGACAACTATAAAGATGTATGAGATAACAGTTCATCAAAAAAACTCACTCAGTGAAGCCTTTCCACTTGAGAAGGTATTCCACTCTCCCTTTCACCACTCGCCGATTCAGGACCTTTTCCACCACGTATTCTTCTTCCTCCTCTTCTTCCTCTGCCACGTCCTCTGCCTTCTTGTCCTTCTTCTCAACCGTTGTTGTCATTTTGCTCTCTGATGGGGTGGGTGCTGCGGGGGCTGTGGGTGCTGCAGGGGCTGTGGGTGCTGCAGGGGCTGTGGGTGCTGCAGGGGTAATGAGCACAGTTACCACTCCCAAAGACACCCGCTCTTCCACGGTTGGTGACTCTTGAACTGAATACTCTTTATGCCTGCAGGTGTTACGATTCAATGACATGGCTTAAAAAGATAATGTGATAATTTGCTTGGGACGGGACTTACTTTGTCTGGTTCACAAATGGATGGGAAACCACAGTGCTGAGTGGTGTTATGGATTACAAACATTCACAGTGCGACTTTGTCGACATACATACTATACTCGTTTCTTGACTCTTTGAAATACACCTTACCGAACAAGGACATGTGATACAGAGAAATGTATATGTTAGAAAATAATGATATATTAAACCTTCTGTAACAGTAGGATCATCGTTAGAGGATTCTGTAGTCAGGCTCATACTCATCAGGTAGACCTTGGGACCAGCAGGTTCCTGGTCAACGTCAAGATTGTGGCATGATGGAAGCAATCGGGAATCAATGAGGTAGAGAGGAGAAAACAGCATTGGAGAGAATGGGATTTATTGCAAAGATACATGGGCAACATTTTGAGGCAATGTAGATTGTCAGCAATTTGGACCAACCTTTTTTTCTTCATATTTATGGCCCATTATGTTATTTATATTAATGTTGTCCCAGTTACTGATCCCTACCACTGAGGGCAACACTGGCTCATCTGCATTGCCTAAAGTGACCCATGTACCATTACCTTGAGGCACTGTGTAGACTCAGGGTATCTTTAAGGGGGCTACACGTTGTAAGTGGATTTGGTAGGAGCACAAGAAGAGATTGGCTCTAGCCACATTTATTATTCATTTCCTTGAACAAGCGCAAGCTAGCTACCTTAAGTTTTCACCATCATTCGCTTCACATTAGAGCTGATTGTGAATATTGCTGTGCCTCCACCAGCATCAATAACATGCATGGAGGGCTTGCAGCACCTGGCGGCGGGTGTGCAGCATGTCGTGTATGAATGCACAGCTTAGGTAACAATCAGCAAGCTTTTCATCTACTTGCAATTTGAAATTTAGTCGCACTGTCGTGGTGCAAAATAACCTCGATTAACTGCTAACTTAGGGAGATTTTTGTAGCTAGCTAGCAGTAAGAGGAAAACACCACACGACAAAGCCTCGAAGGGAATGCGACCCACTGTATACATTTCCTCCATATTGCTTTAGCGTTAGCAACTAATGTGCCACACTCCAGGTAGATATGAAGATGTTAGTGGTTATTTATGGTTATTTATGGTTAGGGTAACGTGAAACGAGTCTCCGAGACGTGAAATGCAGTTCTGGTTTTCACCCTCATTGTTGATATTGACATTAACCTGCTACACTCATGCACAATAACACGGGTAACGAAACAACACATGTTTGGAGGGAGGATGGAAGACAACACGGAACTCACCTAAGCCTTACAATTTAATTGGTTTGAAAAGTAAACCCGAAAACAAAATAAAAAAACGCGATAGTCTCTGCTTCGCAAACAATAATGTCGTTGTTTCTACTGATGTTATCAAAATATTTAGCTACTAGCTCGGCTGCTAGCTAAAGCTGTACGGATCGTTTCCGCCCCCCTTCGTCTGGTATGAGAGAAAATACCTCCGAGCCCACTAGAGCGAAATGAACGTGCAGGTTCACTAAATGTATAAAGCGTATAGATTTCTTGATCAATGCTAAACGAGCTAGTACATCCAGTTTGTATGGTGTATAGATCTGTAAGTACAGGATGTGAGCAAAAGCCGGACTGGATTTCTGGACCGGCGGAATGTGCAATGAGGCAGCTCCTCCCCACAACTTCACATGGTTTGATACAACTTGATATATAGGCTGCTATGAATTTATGTCATATGGATTTGTCCGCTTAAAATAAATAGAATAATAAAATAAGGTGGGTAAACTGAGTTTAGGTGGGTTTACCCTCCACTACATCCCTGATGGTAATCCTTGTAAACTCCTGAAACTCAGCAGCCTAAATAAATCATGTGAGAGGCATATCATTATTCTAGAAACATCTGAACATGGTTGGGATTGATCACGTCTTTTTCCTGGCTGGGAGTAGTGATCTTGAATCAGTCCTGCCTTTCACACAAACAAGACAACCCATCAACGAGCCTGGATCTGCGCTCCAACTCTTTGACACATGATGAATATGGGATTCTCTTGAGTCCCAACAAGGTGATAAGTCTACACTGAAATAATAGGTTTTTCTATTTCAAACCTTTCAGTCTTTGGCAGTGGTGGACCCTCAAGGCCAGCAAGGCCTTCTCTGCTGGCCTAAACATAATCAGGAATATTTTTTTTTAATATATATTTTTTCCCACAAATATGTATAAAATTATTCCCCATAGTCTATACTCTTCATTTCATAGCTTTCCTAAGTTGGTTGCTCAGCTTCCAGCCCCAGGTCGAGATTTGGAGGGCTGGCGTTTATGTT
>OMLI01025006.1:0-11725 GCA_900302605.1 Rondeletia loricata | reverse complement strand
GAGAGAGGGGGGGGGGGGGATGAATGAATGTTCCACGTTCATGTTTATGTTCTCTCACAAGTCTTCCTCTCTCTTTCACTCTCAGAGATAGCAGGATAATTCAAGTCAACATTACTTTTTGCCTTTTTTGTACCTCGATTTGTGTGTTTTTTATGTATTTATTTATTTTAACAAATCACACTTCTTCCTGTGAAGTGACGGCTAAGAAATATTGATGGTCTCCATAAGTGTAAATTAAATGAGTGCAGATGTTTGACTCAGGAGTATTGAATCTTACAGTATGTGTCCTGGTAGCTCTGACAGTGGGCTATGCTAAGTCTTGGCAACTTCATGGCTAAGAACCTGGCTTACAGTCATCCGTTGCATGGCCATATCCTCTCTTTCGCCTATCTCTCCTGACTGTCACTCTCCAATACATGCTATCAAATAAAGAAGAGATGCTGAAGAAATACTCTTATACAATAGAAGAGCAGAATCGTTTGAAGCCCCACTTTGCCGTCAGACCCCCTGCTGGTTTTGAAACCGTGACAAATTGCTCTCCCTCCATTCCTGATATCATAAATTACCTGCATCTGCCTACTATAGAAATACATATATACTCAGCAGGAGGTAAAGAATTGACTCTCTGATGCTGTGGGCATTGTAAGATGATAAGTTTATAAGTTCATCCAGCTGCATATTCAGAAGAAAATATTTAAAAAACCCTGCTTTGAAGACGTACAGTCTCCCAGTGTATAGGTATCTGGAATGTAATGTGTTGAAAATGTGATCAGAGTTATACCCGCAGGAGAAGGATATTTCATGATGAAATTAAAGGTTGAGAAATAACAATAACGTATCATGTATTTTGACCTCTGAGGAAGGAATGTTGGATTAACAAAGCAGATTTTATTTGAATATATTATACTATCTGTTGTCTTTGAACAGACACATATACTGTGACAGATAAACGTTCAAAATGTCAAATTCTTTTGCCTTTCTGTTAGTTCTTCTCTAAATGTTAGGCATGGGGACAGCAAAGAAGGCTGAAGACTGAACATGTCACCCCTTGCAAAGTGAGGAGCATTTTCATAGGGGTGATTCATACAGTAGTGTGTGTGTCTGGTCACACGAGCAGCGCCTCTTGGTTTTGACCACTTCTCACCCTTTTACATCAAAACTTGTCGACTTTGCCACATGCATGGTTCAAACGATGCCCACACACCTCTGCACATGTGCTCCGGTGTTTAGAATAAGACGTATTGATATTCAGCAGGAACAGGAAAAAGCCCCCTTCACACATTCTCTGTGAGAATCTGGGGGCCATTTCCTCTCTCTCTCTCTCTCTCTCTCTCTCTCTCTCTCTCTCTCTGTGTGTGTGTGTGTGTGTGTTTGCATGCACCTGCTTTATGTTTCTTAGCTATCAACTCTGGAGGTCTTTTGAAGCAGGTTGCAGAGTCCAACAGTCAACAGATGCCTTCTCACGGGGTCAACAGTATAGGGTGAGAGAGAGAGAGAGAGAGAGAGAGAGAGAGAGAGAGAGAGAGAGAGAGAGAGAGAGAGAGAGCGAGAGAGAGAGAGAGAGAGAGATCATTTTCTGTATTATAAGCTCCTTAATAAAACACCACAGACCTGAAAACACAGCAACCATACATAATACAGTTATAAATACATGAAATGTACAGGTAGTTTGTTTGCCTGATCAGAATGTGTCAGTATATCTCTCAGTCAGTCATTTGGTCACGATGGGAGAAGGTGAGTGGTATTCACCTGCTGGAGGTCCCTAATTGGAGCAGACACGTCACTCGTCACACATTTAACCAATCACCTTGTCCAAAACGGTTAAGTGTGAAGTTCTCTGGCCAGGGCAAATGTGTGGGGCATGTGTGTGTGTGTGTGTGTGTGTGTGTGTGTGTGTGTGTGTGTGGTATCCCCCCAGGTTGCCCATTCTTGGACCCAAATCACATCCAGAAGCACTCAGACCTCTCACATGGGACTGGAAGCCATTTCACCTCAATAGGCCCATAGTTAACCTATCAGAGCAAAGGGTCTCACATCACCAGAGAGAGAGAGAGAGAGAGAGAGAGAGAGAGAGAGAGAGAGAGAGCAGAGAGAGAGAGAGAGAGAGAGACAGAGAGAGAGGTGAGAGAGAGAGAGCGAGAGAGAGAGAGAGAGAGAGAGAGAGAGAGAGAGAGAGAGAGGGATCTGAACTTATATGTTATGTATTGATCTTATGGCCTATCTGCAGAACACACACATACATATTATCTTGTGTCCTATTCTGTGTCCAGAAACCTCATCATGCCTTAAAGCATCATTAAAGTTTGGTAGAGGTTTGGGTTGTGTAGTTACCTTGCATAGACTTGCATAGCACGGTGAAACAGGTCTCAAAGTCACACTTTTAGCACACAAACGAACACGAACAAAGCGGATTCTGCCAATGTATAAAATAACAAAACCTGATTCAGTGTTTTTTCCGTCTGTTTACAATGATTGGTAAAGGTACTATTTTATTCATCCCCTATTCAGCCGGCTTCAGGAGTGGGTGTGGACATTTGGACCAACCAGCAGGTCGTTTCTTACACGTGCAAACATACAAACATGGTGATTCGGTCCCGGAAGCAAACTACCGGATCATCTTCCTAATTCAAACAGTAAAATCAACACGAAGTTGACCTTTTTATTTCCAAAAAACGCTGAATCGGGTTTTGTTATTTTATACATTGGCAGAATCCGCTTTGTTCGCTTTTGTTTGTGTGCTAGAAGTGTGACTGAGACCTGTTTCACCGTGCAATGCATGTGTATGGGGGAGATAATATTTTTATGGGGGATTATCAAGTTTGAATATACGGAGCAACTATTGAAGATATCTCGCCAATATTTGGAGTTACATCATGGCAAGGTAACAACACAACCCAAACCTCTACCAAACTTTAATGATGCTTTACTGTAACATGGCATAACATTGGCCTCCAAGTGGTGAAAAGGTTTCATGACCCTGGGACAAAGCTGAACCATTGATAATGGTTTGTAAAATGTCAAAGCACATTGTCATTGTCAATATTATTATTTTATTTTTTTCCAAAATGATTTAGCCTACATGACATACGCCTCAACCCAGTGAACTACCAGAACACCCAATTCCTGAGGTTTGGAAAGCACAGTGTTGATAGGGGGATGGAGGGGTGGCAAAACTGGCAACAGCCTCAAGTCGTTATAGCACCACTTCCTGGTTAATGGTGTATGAAGAGCCTTTGATCGCCTTGCCGAGCCTTTAGCCGCCATCAATGCAAAGCAGAAAGTAGAAAAATGTGTTGCGGCAGCAAATGACTTACTAATTATCAAAAATGCCCTCTTTCGTATAGCGGTTATCTACAAAACGAGTTTAAAATAGCTCCCTTGGTCTGTCCAAATAGATACAACGTGGATGAAAACAAAATTACCTTGACAGTTCTTACAGCACATTCAAGCCTGTTTTAGTGTTTTGATCTTTTGTTAATTTCCATTTATAGTATCGCAATGAACTGTTATCCAAAAGGCCTTGTGTCACTAGTTGATCCACATTATAGATAAAAGATGAATCATAGTCAGCTGCTAACAACATGGCAGCCAAAGCTGCCTTTGTTTTAGACTAAACTGAAAAACTATTTTTGAACATTTCCAAAACCTTTCATCAGGAATATGTGATGCCATCTGGGGTGTATAAATTGCCTTCATTAAAGGGCAGGTTCCTTTTTTTCTGCCAGCTTATAAAATATCCATCCACATGAAAAGCGATGAAATAATATAACCGTCACTTCAATATAAAAGCCGTCCACTACACAAAATACTCTCAGATGCTGGATGATGTCATCAATAAACAAGCTCAAAAACACTACAGCAACATGAGTGTCTCTTGAAAACAAAGAATATTAACCGAATAGATGTTGAATTATATATTTAGTTATTGAAAAGTACATTAGATTGAAAAAGGGGAACATCTTGTAGCTCAAACTTGTATATAATGAGACACATACACTCAATGATGCTATCAGTAAATCTTAGCAACACTGTTAAAAGTTTGAGTTGTCATGCTTGAGTTGTGTTTCCTTCAAAGAATTAATGCTGTATCACAAGGCTGCTGCTATGCGTGGCTGGAACATTATATTCACACTTCAATTAGCCTTTTACCAGCCACGGAGCTCAGTCAGCTCAAGCTCAGTCATTTAGGACGGAAAAAGCGTGGTAGAAAAACCTACGGCTCCAATATGTATTTTTATGAGTAAATATGATGTATTTTGCTCGGGGCTACTCTCTTTCATTTCAGTCTGCTGCCAAACGCCAAAGCCCAGGGTAAATTAATACAAACCATGAAGCCATGTGCCATTAAACAGGACTCAAAGTCCTGGCAGAGCACCAGACACTCATTATTATTTATTAATTTATTTTTAATTCTGCAAATGCTTTACAGATGTTTCACATACCTCGTGTTTTCTGGGAGACCCTGTGAAAGAATAGTAGTAGTACCTAGCATAGCTGAGTGGGTTTTTTTCTTTCTCTCTCTCACTCACTTCTTGTAGCAGAGAAAAATGCTCAGCTTTCAAAGTGTGGCCTGTTTCAGTTTATTTTCAGGTGCAAGTCTATCTGGAATCCCCTTGTAACATCTGTGGTTGTGTGAGGCAGAATTTGTACTGATCTAAATAAGCAACCGTGAATCATTCTGGTGGTTTTTTGATATGAAAGCGGACATACGGCTTGAATCATCGTTCATGAGTGTGCCATGTAGCTGTTAGGAAGCTCATATTCAAGCATTACCAATGTGTTACAAACCTGGGTTCAAGACAAGTATTACCCCTCTGTTTTTAGGATTAAAAAAATCTTTAAATGTTAATGCTGCATGACTAGATGTTGTGTTACCAGCCTGTCCTATAGCACCTGAAACCCCATCTCCCCTTTCTTCTCCAAAGGTTCAACTGTGTTGTCGTGACAGTGTTGTGCTCATATATGAAAACATGAAAACACACACACACACACACACACACACACAAACACACACACACACACAAAACCCACAGAGCTCCAGTAAAAGCACAGTACAATCATCATGACTAACTTTGACCACATTAATACTGTAGAACACCAATCAGACCACAACAGTCCAAACCAGAGCTGTTTATAGAGACCTTACTGTTTTCTCCTAAACCAGAGCAGAAGACCGCTTCTGTAATGGCGGCTGTTTGAAGTCCTTAATCCGTTTTTAATGGTACGGAGCGAGGTGGATATTAACTACTACATGTGTGGTTTTATGGTTACTTGCCATTGCAGTAGTTGGCGTGCTACATTAAGCCATGCCAGATGCAATTTACTCACAGCCTCTTGTTCAGATAGCTGGCTAATAATAGTAATAAACACTAGCAGGTGCTCTGCAAATATTTTCTGTTTTATAGAGCGGAATCTGACATCCAGATTCTCCCAAGTGCTGCAACTGTTGGCCCATCGTTTTGGAAGAAGAGCGATTGGATACAGTCTGTTGTCACGAGGGGTGATTTATAGCGAGGTCAGTGAGTGTATGAGTATGTGTATGTTTGCGTTTACTTAGTGAGGATGCGGGGTATGGACAGTGGGCCCTGTTGAAATTGACAACTGACAATTAGGTTTATTGATCTCACCTGCATCTGATTGCGGCGCTGTCTGTGACTCTGGGGAACTGATAAAGGACAGAGCCGGGTGCCTGGGTTGGTCTCTAGGGAGCGGTGCTTGGTGGACGCCACAGGGTTTGTTTAACCCAGCCAAGCGTTAGCTCTTGCACTTATATTGAGCTGGGTGGGTGCCGTTCGCAGTCGGTTAGGGCTGCTGGCGGTTAAGATAGATAGATAGGTAGGGGGAGATGTTCCAGTGATAGGAGAAGCGCAGTCAGGTCGGGGGTTTTAGGAGTGCCCCGCCGCTCCCTAGTTTGGTGTGGAAGCTCCCTGCACGTGCCCGGGTTGATTCCTGTGTGCTCTGAATCACGTGTGTTTCACAGTTATTGAAGGTCTCCACCTGCCAGCTTAAGTTGCACAGGCCGTCCAGTGTTGTTTGTAGTGTATGCTCATTGGTAGTGATAAAATTAGGCCCATAGCCTTAAAGCATCATTAAAGTTTGGTAGAGGTTTGGGTTGTGTAGTTACCTTGCCATGATGTAACTCCAAATATTGGCGAGATATCTTCAGTAGTTGCTCCGTAGATTCAAACTTGATAATCCCAAATAGTGTTTTTTTCTCTCCCCCATTCACATGCATTGCATGCCGAAACAGGTCTCAAAGTCACACTTCTAGCACACAAACGAACACGAACAAAGCGGATTCTGCCAATGTATAAAATTACAAAACCCGATTCAGCGTTTTTTGGAAATAAAAAGGTCAACTTCGTGTTGATTTTACTATTTGAATTAGGAAGATGATCCGGTAGTTTGCTTCCGGGACCGAATCACCGTGTTTGTATGTTTGCATGTGTAAGAAACAACCTGCTGATTGGTCCAAATGTCCACACCCACTCCTGAAGCCGGCTGAATAGGGGATGAAGAAAATAGTACCTTTACCAATCATTGTAAACAGACGAAATAAATGCTGAATCGGGTTTTGTTATTTTAAGTTTATACCAAACTTTAATGATGCTTTAAACACTGAACCTCCTTGTGTGTAGTGGATAACTGGGGCCTGTGTCTAGCTGTGGTGTGGTTTGGGGACTGGTGTCATCTCCCATAGTTGTCCAAGCCATTTTTGCCTACTTGGTGTGAATAATGCATTTCTAATAAAGCGTTGTATCTTTCTATGTGGTTGTTGTGTCTTGGATGTAATTGAGAACTCAGACCTCTGACGCCGGACCATACCGGTTTAAAGGTGGTGGCAGCAAGACGGTACTCTGCTTTATCCAGTTAGCCTAAACCCTTATCATAAGGTTTATTACACTGGTGGCAGTGGTGGGATACCTCAAACATCCTTAAACGAGCAAAATGTCAGAGGCTGAGGGTCATCCATTACACCAGGCACAGGCAACTGAGCGCATCGGTAACGTGGCTCCCTCCGTCAGTGCTGTAGTAATCCCCCCTGGTAACAATAATGCAGCTCAAACTCCACGCCCAGTTTTCATGCCAGAAACCTATACTGGGGTCGGCCGTGAATGGTCTGATTGGTCAGAACAATTTGATCTTGCAGCTGATGTGAATAATTGGGATGATTCATTCAAACTTAAATGTATGTCCCTACTACTCTCAGGCCGTGCACGTGATATTTATAGTGGCATTCCAGTTGAGGCCAAAAGCAACTATGCCATGTTAAAAGCCTTCATGTCCCGATGCTTGGAGCCATGTGATAGTGATGATTGGAGTCGGGCTAGTTTTACAACTAGGAGAAGGTTGCATAATGAAACAGCCAGATAATTTGGCAATGCTTTGCGTCGGCTGGCAACGAGGGTGTATCCCTCGGCAGACAACCATACTCGAGATTTTTTGGGCCAGAGATCATTTCGTTATTTACTTTGCAATGGGTGATTTTCGTGTTAATCTTCGTAGCGTAAAACCTGACACATTGGAAGCAGCGATCAACCTGGCATCCGAAATGGAACTCCTTAGGAGTCTCGAACAGACCCATGTGACCTCTGATGCTAAAGTCGTCGCAGAGCTTACGTCCAAAACTGATGAACAAATACAGTAACGGAGGTTCCGGATACCTTGCAGCCAAAGTAGGTGGGTTACAGTTTCTCCTGTTGGTGGATAGTGGTGCTACATTGTCAGTCATCCCAAAGCAAGCTTGGTTAAACATTACCAATGGGGGTTCTGAGTTGATGGGGTATACAGGCGATGTGTAGGCAGCCAATGACAGCGGAATGGGAATTATGGGCAAATGGCAAATTAGTTTTTGGTTGCTGATATACCCTGACAGGAGATCCTACTTGGCTTTGATTTTCTTTTAAAGTATGGGGCTGTGGTGGATTTTGGGAAAAGAGAGTGCCGGCTGATGGGAAAAACCTTACCACTGATAGTCCCTGAAGACAGTGATAAACTTCAAACCATTGAAGTTCAAGCTGACACAGTGGTGCCTCCCCGCAGTGAGGCTATCATTTTAGGCAGGGTTGCCAACAGATTTGGTTATCATGCAGAGTGCATGCTGGAGCCCGCTGCATCCTTATCTAATCACTGTGACATTATGGTGGCCCGTGTTGTTTGCAGGGTAGAACAAGGCATTTTGCCGGTCCGAGTGATTAATGTTACAGATGATGCCCTCACCCTAAAGAAAGTGATGAAAGTGGGCACCTTGCATACTGACATTGAAGTGGGGGGTAGAGCAGAGTATGTGGGGAGTAAAGGGGTGGACCCCTGTTCTGGCGGCTGTAGCTCAGTAGGTAGAGCAGTCGGCCAATGATCGAAGGATTGGCGGTTCGATTCCCGCTCCTGCTGAGTTCACATGCCGGTGTGTCCTTGGGCAAGACACTTAACCCCTTATCCACCTTGCCTCGTGTGAATGTGTATGAATGATCTTGGTGGTGGTCGGAGGGGCCGTTGGCGCAAATTAGCAGCCACGCTTCCGTCAGTCTGCCCCAGGGCAGCTGTGGCTACCGACATAGCTTACCACCACCGGTGTGAATGTGTATGAATGAATAATGGTTTCTGTAAAGCGCTTTGAGTGTCGTGAAAGGCGCTATATAAATCCAATCCATTATTATTATTATTATTATTACAGTTGATGCCCTTTTAGCTCAGTTTGCTATTGAGCAGAAGGGGATTGGTGCTTCGGAATTACTAGATGTGCAGGACTTACATCGAAACGTATCTGTGTTTTGTACAGGTGACAATGACCTGGGCAGGACCCATCTTACTTTACATCAAATTGATACTGGTGACGCTAAACCAATTAAACTGCCCCCTCGTCGTGTCCCCCTTCATTTACAGCAAGAGGTGGCAGATCACATGAAGCAAATGCTGGAAAATGATGTTGTTCAGCCCTCTTGTAGCCCCTGGGCGGCTCCTATAGTCCTTGTGAGGAAGCGTGATGGTAGTCTCCATTTCTGCATTGATTACCACAAACTTAATGATCTCATGTGAAAAAAGTTTGAATAAGGCTTGCTGGTTTTCCACCCTTGACTTGGCCAGTGGTTACTGGCAAGTCGAGATGGACCCCAAAGATAAGATAAGCACTAGACTGCTTTCATCACACGTCAGGGCATATTTGAATTTAATGTTTTGAGTTTTGGCTTGTGTAATAGCCCAAGTACATTTCAGAGGCTGATGGATCTGGTGCTTGCGGTCCTCCAGTGGACCACTTGCTTGGTCTATTTGGATGACATTATTGTCTTTGGCCGTACCTTTCAAGAGCATTTGTCACGTCTCAATGGGGTACTATCAAAGTTGCCTCAGGCCAACCTTAAAGTGAAGCCAGCTAAATGCAATTTGTTTTTTACGCAGGTACAGTACCTTGGGCATGTTATTTCCACCAGAGGCATAGAAGCGGACTTGGCTAAAGTACAGGCTGTGCGTGAGTGGCCAGTCCAGAAAAATCTGAGTTTTGTTGGCCTGGCATCCTATTATAGGAGATTTGTGAAGGGATTCGCAGAGATTGCTTGTCCCCTCCATCAGTTGACGGAGAAAGGCAGGCGGTTTAAATGGACAGAAGCATGCCAGAAGGCGTTTGAGCAGCTCAAAACCAGTTTAATGTCTGCCCCCATTCTAGCTTATCCTGACCCCAATAAGCCATTTATTCTGGACACTGATGCTAGCGATACAAGTATTGGGGCCGTTTTGTCACAAGAGGAAGGGGGGCTAGAGCGTGTCATAGCATATACTAGCAGGGCCCTAACAAAACAAGAGCAAAAGTATGCCACAACGAATCAAGAGCTTTTGAGTATGGTTGCCTTCACCAGATATTTCAAGCATTATTTTCTAGGCAGAGAGATTGTTTTGCGGACAGATCATAATTCGTTGCGTTGGTTGCACAATTTTCAGGGTCTGGAGGGACAGGTAGCCCGGTGGGTGGAACAGCTGGCTAGCTTTCAGTACAAAATTGTACACCGGCCTGGAAAAGTACATGTCAATGCTGATGCCCTTTCGAGGTTGCAGACATTCCCTTGGCCAATTTTTCTGCAGAGAAGAGTGATGAAAAACGGTCTGAATTGGCCCTTGCTATATGTGCAGTGGAGTAAAATGGTGCCGCAGCTCAATCAGATTGGGGTGAAGATGTAGATGAGCTAGCTCAGGCCCAAAAAGATAAGGATCTCACTTTACAAAAGTATGCCCCAGTGTGGGCTCAGTTGCAGTTGCAGGGTTCTAGGTTAGTGAGGATCCCCTCTGCTAACTCTGATGCAGCCTCTCAGGTACAGGTAGTTCTCCCCAAATCTCTGGTTCCCAAAGTTTTAGCCCAGCTACATAACTCAGTTACCGGTGGTCATTTAGGAGTGCAAAACATGCAGGGGAAGGTGAAAGATCGTTTTTATTGGCCGGGATTGTTTGGGGATGTAAAACAGTGGTGCCGGGAGTGTGTAGATTGTGGCTCTCGCAAAACATCTGGTCAGCTCTTGTGTGCCCCCCTTCAACCTACGGTTGCGTCAAGGCCTTATGAATGCATTGGATTGGATATCTTGGGGCCCCTACCCGCGACTCCTGACAGAGATAAGTACATTTTGGTGGTGTTGCCAAAGTGTTGGTAGAGGAGTGGTTTTGCCGGTTTGGTGCCCCCCGAAGTATTCTTTCTGATCAGGGTCGTGATTTCGAATCCAACTTGTTCAGGGAGTTGTGTCAAATGTTAAGCATTCATAAGACAAGGACATCACCATACCACCCTCAATTTGATGGGTTGATTGAGCGGTTTAATCGAACACTACTGTCTATGTTGTCACTTTTTGTGACATATAACCAGTCAAATTGGAATGTGTTGCTGCCTTATGTTATGATGGCGTACCGTAGCAGTGTTCACACAAGCACTGGGTTCACCCCTTACAAGGTGGTGTTTGGGCATGAGATAGTTCTTCCTGTGGACATTATGCTCAACCTGGGTAATGGAGAGAGATTCTCTTCTGTAAGTGAATATGTGACCAGATTGACTGACACTCTTTCCACAGTAGTAGATGCTGTTAGAGGACACCAAATTAAAGCCTCAGGTTGGCAAAAAGCAGCTTTTGATTTCCGGGCCAATTTTCAATATTATTCGGAGGGGGAGTTGGTGTGGGTCCGGTCCGTTGTACAGCTAGAAAAAGGCGTGTGTCCTAGAGGTCTTCACGGGTCTACCCGAACCCTAGGATCCGAGACCCGACCCGGGACCCGTACGGGTTAGGGTCCACGTTTTATTATGGACAATTGGATCCAGGTCGGGTCCCATTCTATTACCGCGTGTCCCGGGTCTGTTTATCATTATGTGTAATACCCGAGTGGATCCAAGAAGACCCGTGATCAGCGCTGATCACGAGAGAAGCAATTATTTTGATATTGTAGCCTACTTCCTGTTTTATTTTGATACTAACCTCCCCTGTCTTTTCAGTTCCTGCCTTCGCGTGTGTCCCGCTCCCGATTATCCACACCTGGCCTCGTTACTCACCTGTTCCTTATTTTGCAATCTGCCCTCCCTATATAGATCATGGATGTATTAATATAGATCCCCTTAGTTCCCCATGCTCTTTGCTAGATTGTCTTTGTTCATCGCCTTTCCAGTGTTTCCTAGTGATCGTGTTTTCTCGGTTTTTGGACTCTGCCTTGTTTCCTTGTTTTTGGATTTCGCCTTTTTCCTCGGACTGATTCCTGTGTA
>OMLI01024995.1:0-12855 GCA_900302605.1 Rondeletia loricata | reverse complement strand
GATGTTGATAGATAGATAGATAGATCTTTATTGTCATTATACACATGTACAGGTACAGGTACAATGAAATTGAATCGCCCAAACCCAGTGCTAACACACAACAACAAAAAGCCCAATGCTTTTCCCCATTGTGGGCGTCTAACTTGGTACACAGCATTAACAGCACATTAATGGGAAGAGCAGCCTCAGCGCATGCGCGCGACGCTAGATAGGATAGGGGGAGTGGAACAGCAGCCTCTGCGCTTTCGCGCGACACCATGCTGGGGGATTGAGGAGGGAGGGAGGTCGAGGCAGAATGCATGGAAAAACAATAGGGAATGGATTGTCCAAGTGAGAGGTTCATTGTCCAACATGATCTCGATGTTCCATACACAGCAGGGTTGCTATGGAGACGTCTTCGATGAGCTCCCACTTAGCCAAAACAAACCAGGGACAAGGAGCTTCCAATCAGTCCAGCATAGTTCCAGGGGAGAAATTCAGCTGTATGGCCTTGAGTCATATCAGCGGGCTTGCCGAATGGAATTTATATGTGTTATTTTATTGCCCTGTAGCGATGTTCTCTTTTCTCTTCAGTGACTTGCTCAAGGCAGGGCAGATATGTGGACAGTTTGTTTTACACAGATTGGTGTTCCAGCCATACAAACATTTCTCGGAAGCAGAGCTGCTCTGGAGGCAGAGATAATCTGATTGGTTGAGTTAAACCTCAGTGGGCGGAGCCAAATAAGTTAGCTAACTGGCAAACCTGAATGGGAAAGAAGGAACTATGGTCATTCATTCATGACCATGACATTCATCATGATCTAGGAAGGTCAGCAGGCTAGCTAACTAGCTAACCTAGATAGCTACAGGCTAGTATGGCTTGTTTGAACTTGGAAGGTCAGCTAGACTAACAAACTAATCTAGATGACATTGAATTTTGTCATTCAGAAGCAAGAGCGCTAGGCTTCATAATATTAGCTTCCTCCTCTCTTACCTCTCGCCTTTTTCACCGGGCTTCAGTCTAACGTTACTTAGCCAGAAACCGGTGGTTCTTTGGCTCCGCCCACTGAGGTTTAACTCTAAGATTATTTCTGAGGTTATTTCTGCCACTGCAGCTCTGCATCCAAGAAATGTTTTATATAACTAAAACTCCAATCTGCTTCTTTCAACATCAGGCCACCCTGCCATCCCCTAAATCGATTAAATGAGTAGAATGAATGAAAGGAATAAATTACGAGCATCCATAGCTGAAAAGTGTCACGTTAAAAGCCTGTATTGCCTGATTTTTTTTTCTCTTTCCCCACTTTAGGCCAAATCTTACCACCACGAAATGTGTCCCTATCCTGGATTAATGACTTCTATCTGAGGCTGACGTGGGAACCACCAGAGAATTTAGGGAAAGGCTGCATTTATCATTTGTTTTCAGATCAACTGGTAAAAACTGCCTCCATCTTTTGGAATAATATATGCTACTTACTAAAGGTTTGATGAATAGTACCCTATGATACCCCTTAATCTTAATCAGGTATTACATATATGCAATTGAAGACAATGGGTACTAATTTGATCTCTTTAACTGGTCCAATACTAACCTAAGGTAGGGTACTGGGTTCTATTAGGGTTCATAATACTAATAATAGTTCAGATTATATTAATGTGTTTTTCGCTGTTCTTATTAGGACCCGTTTGAAGTAACACATAACCTGTTTGAAGATCTGTACTGGATAAGAGACAGATCTTCGGAATTTTCTGTTCAAGCCGACTGTAATGGAAGTCGGAGTGAACCTGTTGTCCTCACCGTCCCCTACCAAGGTATTTCTTGCCGTCACCCTTAATAAGTCCTGATTTTTCCCCAAAATATGGAAAGATCTGTTTTTGTCTGTGTTTGAGTGGATAAAAGCACCATTTTCCATCAAAGAAATGTGGGCTGAAGCTGTTCGGACCATATATGGATTGACTTAATATCTGTTTGTGCACTGTGTGTGTGTGTTTGTGTGCATGCGTGTCACTCTTCCTCTTCTTAGAGCTGGTGAGGGATGTCAGCTGCTCAATCCATTCCAACAGTCTAACTTCCTGCTCCTGGCTCCCAGCCAGTCACGTTCCAGACCTCCAACTCTTCTACTGGTCCGTTTTTTTAGCACTTCCTGTTTACAGTACAAGAGGAAATAGGGGTGGGGGGGGTCGTGAGTTATGAGTATCTGGCTCAAAGTCATTAATTAACTCTGATACAGTGTATTTACAGTGTGTATTCTGTATTTAGTGAGTTGTATTGCAGCATTTCCTCATATACAGTGGTTCACTTCACGTTTGCATAAGAGCTTGACATTTATGTCGGAGCCTGACTGCTGGACGCGACTGGACCTTAATGAGCTGCGGTTGAATTCAGGTTACATTTCTTGGGGATGGCCATCAATGTTTCTTAGTTTGACTGGGCCAGGCTCACATTTTTAGGCTCAAGTCAAGCCCTAGGTCACACTCAGTGATTTAGCGGTAAATAAAAAGGAGGGTAAACTATGACCTACAGTCTGCCATCACCATAATGCAAACAACCAGCAACCTAAACAAAAATAGAAATCTGAAAAGCATGACTGCTTTTAGATGTAATGCCCCTCATACCTGGAATGAATTCCAGTGTATTTCAAGCATTTGATTCTGAATTTGGATTTATTTGAATGCAGTTGCTTTGATCGATGTTGATCGATAACTCCGATCGATAGCACCGCTGTAAATGAGGGCCCTACCCTCAACGTGTTCTGCCAGATTTAAATAAACCTTATTATGATGCCGATTCATTTATGTTTTGCCCCTTAAAAGACCCTTACATCAGTTTGATACTACCTACCATGATTGAACAATCCTAAAAAGGTGGGAAAACTATATTCCCGCAAATAAAAAAGGTGGGTAAACTGAGTTGAGGTGGGTTTACCCTGCACTACATCCCTGGTCACAATCCACAACCCCCCCCCTCTCTCTCTCTCTCTCTCTCTCTCTCTCAGGTTAGTATTGGAAGACGGGTCATCCGAGGACCCTCCTTATCGCTTAGAGAAGTGCTCTGACTACGTTTACAAACAGAGTGTGAAGGCAGGTTGTCGTCTGCAGGACGTTAAAATCAACCATAGAATCTACATGCTGTTCAACGGGACGCTGAACAACGCGCTTGTGGAGAACACCTTCGACAGAGTTGTTCTAAACAGCGGTGGGTACGCAGCAAGCAGGCTCAGACCTGAGGCCCATGGAGGAAACTTTGTGTTGCAATACACAACGCTTCCTCATTCGTTCTCGGAATTATATGTCGTTTAGTTTTTGGTCAGTATTTTTTTGGGGGGGGCTGTTATGATGGTGTAGAGGTGTGTGTGTGTGTGTGTGTGTGTGTGTGTGCATGTGTGTGTGTGTGCTTGTGTATGTGTGTTGGGTGGAGTATGACAGATTGTAAAAATGCCACAGCCTTGGACAACATATGACACAACCAACGGGTGATTTATTTTGGGCAAGGAAAATGTGTGTGTGTGTGTGTGTGTGCGCAGAGTGGAGGGTGAGGGGGATCTCAAGGAGTGTCTAGGTTCCTGTGCAATATTGTATTACTGTATATTATTGGATTATAATTCTATCTCTGTAATCTCTCTCTCTCTCTCTCTCTCTCTCTCTCTCTCTCTCTCTCTCTCTCTCTCTCTCTGTACAGTTAGTCCCCCTCCCCTTAACTGGACAGTTATTAAAGCCAGGGGCCAGTTCAATATTAGCTGGATTCCTCCTAACATCACAAAAGTGTCTGACTGGAACTACACAGTCATTTACACCGAGTGTGGTGAAGAACAGGTAACACTAACCCTGCGTTTGCCTGACACGACACAAGGACATTTGCATCCCTGCTGTCCCTATGACCAAGCAGTATCTTGTTCAGTTCATTCATTTCACATAAGAATTTGTTCATATTGCTGTATCCATTATTTTTCACTGCGCAGGCGATGCATGCCACAACGTGTTACAAGCGTACCTTTGTTTCCCTCGCAGAGTAAATCACAAAAAGGAGGTACATCGATGTCGCTGCACTATTCCTCTCAATGTCGGTACAGCATGGCTATTAAAGCAGTCTCTATGGACAAGAGAGGAGAGACGCCCTGGAGTGAAGAGATACATTTTGGTACGGCTGTTGTCTTTCCACTTCATTTCCAAAATGAGTTATCCTCCAATTTAAAAAATGACACTTATCCTTACAGTATGATTGCTGGCATGAACGTGAAGTACATTATGGGTTACTATTGAGGTTCTGAGCCATCTTAAAGGATAATTCTGGTGAATGTGAATTGTGAACCCATTTTCCACAGTGCCCTCTCTCCCTTATGAAATTCTTGTTTTTGTGTGTGTTTTTGTCCTACATTATAGATTTGAGAATTTTTGAAACGGGTCTCGTAGTGGATAAGAAAGAAACACTTTATTATCATTGGGTGCAATACATGTGTGCGTCTGCGAGTCGAAGAATAAAACGCACTTAGCACCTTATTCTAATCAATTTCATAAGAACTAGTTTGAGTGGAAAAACTCTTCCTCAGCTGAGAGGCTTGAAATGAGGCGGGAGAGGTATTTAAAGTTTTTAAATATTTTCTGAATCTGACATTGTTCTGACATTTGTTGCAATGTTAACATTTTCGCATAATGTCATAGACACGCCTACTCTTGCCCTGTTTGTCTAATGAGGGCTTTCTAACTCAAAAACGTTCAAATGTAGTTGGATAGGAACTACTTTTCATTCAGAAAACAGTGTTTATTTGAATGCTTTATTAGGCGACGCACAGATCTCCTCTGTGGATTATGTTACTACACTTAGTTTGCTATCTCTTAAATTGGGTTTTGATATTGTTTGGAGTTGAATGAAAGTGAATGGCATCTAGTCACATGATAACTGTTTCTCTGATAATAGCATGTAGAAATCCACAGGACTTTTTTTAGAAGGGAGGGAGGGCACGCTGGAAAATGGGCTTAACATTCACTGCGGCCGGAATTATCCTTTAATACCTTTGCATATGAAATAGAAATGTTTTTGAGGATAGAAGAGTGAAAAAAGAATCCAAAATGGATATAGAATAAAACATCATTTCTTACAGTGATTAAGTTGGTGCTTAGGCTCTTTTTTAAATTGTCTCTAAACGTATTTGGTTTAATTCCTAACTGAAACATTAAATAGCTCTATGAAAAGCCTCTCTCAGTTGTTCATAATGTTGTTGATGTTGTTGTTTATGTGTGCAGATGAAGAGAAAGATCCTCATGCACTGATATATGCTGCCATTATCATCCCAATGATGTTCACCGCCTTGGCAGCCCTGACTTTTGTTTGTCTCAGAAAGTAGGTAGCCGCCCTCTGATAATGCCTTTCTCTTCCTGCTTGGCTCTTGATTTTCCTATTTCCCTTTTTGTCCTTGATAAGTCATTCTTTCCAAACAGGCATAAGGAAAAGATCTTCCCCAAAGTACCAGAACCTCGGGACCTGCTCAGAGACATTTTTGACAACAACAATGATACGGTGAGAGCCGTCCGAGTCTGGACTGACTCACTGAATGTCCTTGCTCCTTAGGATAATAACAATAAATATAACTCAGTAGAGCGCAGACCTCTGCCAAGGAAGCCATCCATAAAGCATAGGTGTCAACCTATACAGTTTCCCTGTATAAAATTGTATGAGAGTAAAATATGGGAAATCATGGCCTGATTTGATTGACAATCAACCCTTCTACAAAGTTCCGTGGTGTTACGTGAATCCGTTCGGAAGTTATGTGCCTTTTAGTGAGGCCACGCCCCCTTTTGAAAACCCAACAAAAAACAAGAAGGCAGCACAAGATAAAGGGATAAGAATATAGGATAAAAGTCATAAAATCACAGTAAAACAATCCAAATAAGCGTTGAGAAGTGATTTAAAGGAGAATATTGATTCTGCGAGCCTAAGCTCCTCAGGCATGTCGTTCCAAAACCAGAAGTCAGGTCACCTTTAGGATATTTTATTGCATCTCTCTGAATTGTGCTACTTTCACCCACACAAGAATCTGTGTTTGAGAAGGACTGAAGTCCATTGTCTGTACTACATGTGGGTTGGACCGTTTGTCTTATTGTTTTTCTTCTGTCTCAGAGCGCTGTTGGCAACCTGTACGTCCCAGCGGAGGAAGAGGACTGTAAAATCACTCTGGTGATTGATCCCACCCCACCAAACCAGACTTCTGACACATGCAGTGATGACTGAATCTGTGTCAAGGGCCTCCACAATTGGCAGATTCAACTTTTAGCTCTACAAACATTTCTCGGAGGCAGAGCTGCTCTGGAGGCAGAAGTGATCTCATTGGTTGAGTTAAACATCAGTGGGCGGAGCCGAAGAACCACCGTTCTTTTGGCTAAGTAACATTAGAGTAAATTATAGCTACCGTCTCTCTCACCCCCTTTTTTCACTGGTTTTAATGTACATGACTCCCTCTGTGTTTCTGCTGAGGGCCATAACATGCTGTTAAAATATGATTTGGAGAGAGGAGACTATTTAACCTTCAGTGGCAAAAAAGGGCTATAAATGTTAGATGGAGAGTATGAGAGGTTGAACCATTATTTACCAAGAGAAAAATGCTGAAGACGTAATTGATATAATGGAGAAAGAATTTATGTATTACATTACTGGTTAAGGTTATTACATTACTCAGACAAAAAATGGTTAACAAGCCAATAATGTAATAAGCTATTACATTATTGGTTGAAGATTTTATTACATTATCGGCCTTTTGTTACATTGTCGTCTTTATTACATTTAGTTTTGTTACATTATCATAGTTATTACATGAATGGCCTCTACATGACATCAAACTTGCTTCCTTATCTAGACCTCAATGTTTTTATGTTAATGATTCCCTTTAATGCGCCTTGAACACTACGTGCATTCAAACTGTTCTCAGGAGAAATGTTAGGGGGAAAGTGTGTGTGTGTGTGTGTGTGTGTGTGTGTGTGTGTGTGTGTGTGTGTGTGTGTGTGTGTGTGTGTGTGTGTGTGTGTGTGTGTGTGTGTGTGTGTGTGTGTGTGTGTGTGTGTGTGAGAGACATTTTCAAGAATCAGGACAGCTTCACCAATTTCCTATGAAAATCAGTATTATCAGATTGATCAACAGTAATCTTCACACAAAAACTAATAGCTATCAATGATTATACTGGATTTCTATTTTGGAACGTTGAATAGTTTGTTTTCAATACCAATGCTTTGTTATTTTGAATTTTAGACTACTTTTATTTGAATACAAGTGGGATTGATTAACAGGACAGTCATGCTCTGGAGCAGCTACACATAAAGTCCTCGATGTCTTGGATAAATCTGATCAGTGCTTGATTCTCTATGAATCAGCGATGAAACTGACTCGTCATACGAGCCACTGCGTGTTTATTCGAGATGAACTTTAATGTCTTATTCTGATACACACTGAAAACATTGCTGGATCCACCAACGGCCATGCAGGGTGGGATATGCACTAATGTCTCATGTTCAGTGGTTTGTTTTCATTCTTACTGAACAGTTTACCTTTCAGCTCTGTTCAAAAGAAGAACCAAGCTTGCAGATAGAGAAGGAATATGGCAGGCCATTTTGTCATCTTATCACTGTCCTCCCAAGATGGCAGCATGCCATGTTCGTTGGGTGAATTGCGTGTTTGATTGTGCGTTGTATGTGAATAGTGCTATGTAGCACTTTAAGTATTTGAGAGTTTATGCACGTTCTCAAGCAGCGCAAGCAAAGGACCGGCAGCTTGAGTCAAATGTCAATGTGTATATGTTTTTATATCTTGGAATTAAAAGTATTAAATGTTAATGTAACACATTATACACATATGTTACTTCAAACGTAAGGTCAGAGTATCAACTGATGATTTGAATGAACTCTCCAGTGCCTCTGATTTAGGAAAAGAAAACGCACTGTAGGCTATCATGTATTATGAAGGACAACAGTTTTCTAATTATTCTCAAACTGCTGGATAGATTTGTTCAGCTTTCATGACTCGTGTAATATATAAGGGATTCTAACTATTTGAATTGACTTCGGCGCTGAGTAAGGGGAAAGCAACTTTCTTAGCACACTATTGTGCTATGTGTCTGATAGAATAACGTTCTCCTGTTTCTCCTTCCTCTTCTTGATTCTCTTGAATCCTGCTGGGCTCCATGTCATGACTGCTTTCACCACTAGTACGGAACTGAGATTTTAGTCTAGACATGCAGAAAAAGATTCATTGCATAACAGAGAAACAGTAGAAATGTTCATTGGAAATTTAGCTTTTAGAAATGCTGGAAGTCTGATGTTTAAAATAGCCTTGTCTACTTTTGCCATTGAATACAGATATATTTGTATAGTATTTCATTTGCACTTCATACGGTTAGCATTAATTTATGAAGTGCACCTCCTTGTTTTATTTTGCTCATAATTCTGGTCTGTCATCCTCAGACATTGCTGTTATCACAACCAATCTGTTTTTTCAAGAAAATAACTGGTTAAAGAGTATTCACAATTCAATGTTACTCCTATGGCCTAGCCCGTCCCAGTCCTCCTGTCAATTCAAGGCAAAATCAAAGCAGGGGTCTCGCACAGGAAGTTGCGTGCACCAACACAGGTGATATCATCCCAGGATTTTATATCATTGTTCTCCGGGTTGCTCATGTATTATATCAGCTAATGAATCTCTTCATGTAGGACAATTATACGCTTACATTAAAATCATTTCGATGAAACATATAAAAGCTAGCTCAAACATGAATGAGGATATTTCTTAGGCTAATATTCTGCCTGTTTTTTGTCTGGAGAGCACAATATCTTCTTGATTGGTATTTCAGTTGTTTTAATCTGGCATTTGATGGAGTGTGTATGTGTATTAAATGTGTTTTGAAGTCTGTGGTTTGCAGTAGCTGGTTTCTTCTAAAAAAGGAAGCTGTTGTCACGTGTTGTCCACAGTAATGAGAAGAGAAATCACATACTGTGCTGTGGGGAAACATTTCCCCCTTTGTGATATTTTAGTGTTGCTAATTTATTTCCACATTTAAAATCTTTAGGTATATAGCGATGGTCGAGAAGGGTCCGGCGGTTTATTTAATCCAGTGATACTCAACTTGTGGCCCGCGGGCCAAATGCGGCCCGCCACAGGCTGACGTGTGGCCCGCGGACCTTTTTTTAAATGTATTTTTAATTTTTTATGTATTTTTTCAATAATTGTATCCCCTTTTCCCACCCGAATTCCCCGAATTGCCTATAGCTGGATCCGCCGCTGGATACCTTCACATGTGCAAGCAAGCGGCTAGACAATGGGAAGTTGGGAGAGTAGTAGTTTCACGGAGCCAGATAGACAAAATCCAGAGACAGAGCTGTGAGCGCGTCTGGTGAAGACGCTTGGCTTGGCTTGCACGCAAAGGACGACGGGAGTCTCAAAGATCGTCTCTGTTAGAAGATAGTTCCCTCCGCTGCTGTTCAAACAAAAGCAATACAAATAAAACAACTACGGTAGATCCGATCTACCTGCCACAGCAAGAGAAACAGTTCATTCTTTATGCTCCATGAGTTTGCATCCCTGGTTTATGGTGCAATGTGAATTGTATTGATAAATGTCAAACCAAAGCATTGTCAACTAAAATGCAGTTGCAGCTATATCTGAAGTGTTCAGTAATTTGATTAGAAAATAAAGAATTTCACAGAAAGATAAAGATGAGTTATACGCCTTTTTATGATTGGTAATTGTATTGCCATTTTTGAAATAACATACATTACAAACATGTATCCCTGCTTTAGGCTATTAACTTAATATCATGATAGTCCTATCTGTAGCAATGTCATGGCTTAGGACTGATAAATTCCAGAATCTAGGTTGTAGTGTAGGCTACGTAACGTAGCCAACAACCAACAACAGCTATAAAAAGTTAACATTAGCTTGATCGTGTCGTAGACTATAAAGTTATTTGGTAGCCTATTACTATGTGAAACGGTGAACAATAATTTGTGGGGACCTCTGCTGGTCACTTTAGACAACACTATTTGGGAAGGACCACAGGCTATTTCCACATATAATTAATTAGGCTATTAATTCACGCTAAGCAACTAAATAATATATCACACACTTTTTGGATAAAAGATATTTCATGTCTAAATGAAAACAACAAAACTAAAAAGATCTTTATTTATGTAGCCTATGTATTTATTGTATGAATGTAGCCTATGTAGGCCTATGTATGCATTTATTTATTTATTTTTATCTAACGTTACCCTGGTATAGATCCTGTGCTTGCATAAGTTACATTATAGAATGACCGTTCTATCCTCTTGGCTTTTATTTTGATATATTTACTTTTACTTCTGTGTCACATGTCTGCCTTTCTTCATTCTTAACTTCAAAAAGGAAAAAGGAAAAAAGGAATTTCCAAAAACCAAAATTGGACAGTTTTTTGAATTTGGATAACAGATTTACAGTTTTTTCGTTTTTGGTTTCAAACTAAAAAACAAACTGCCTAAACGTACACGGACCCTCGGCCCGCTCCTGTGTTCTTGAATGCAGAAATCTCCGGCGCGCGTGCTTCAGTAAAGCAGAAATATTACACATTTAACCTTTAAGAAACAGTGCTGTGATGAGAAAGCCCTGCCTGAGACGGTGCTGTGCTGCACTGGTCCTATTCTGACAGCTTTAAACAGTAAGGGCCATATTTAATAAGACGCGCTAATTACTACAGTAAACTTAACGAGTGCAGCTTTCTCCAGTTTAGCAGCTGATTTATTAAGACCACTTCAAATCAAGTCACTAGTAATGTTTCAATTAGAATACCTGAGGTGCAATATAAGTATGTCTGCCAGGTGAAACATGTATGGCGAGCCGTTTTAATAGTGCGCCAGGGAGACAGCAGACTGTGATTCCCCACTGTAGCTGAGCCAGAGGCCAGGAGATGAAGAGTTGCTGCAAGTTTTTGACAATGCGGGTATGGCATGACTCCTCTTGTAAATCAATGGGAGCGATCCATTTCGATAATCTCCTCCTTTGCATATACTGTACACACACATACGCACACACACACACACACACATACACACACACACACACACACACACACACACACACACACACACATACCAAATGCACCTACTTACAGTATCTCGTTTCTCACTCTTTTAGTTTTATCCACCCGCTCTTTCCCTCTCTAATTTGCAGCGGCGAGAGGAAAGGAAACCATGTTTTCTGCACACAAAGTGATTATGTGGGGGCAGTAAAGCATCCCTCCCCTTGATTCCCTGTCTCCTACTACAAGACAAGGAACAAGATGCAAACCTACAGAAATACATTAATGATTCAATGAACAAACTCGCACTCTGTTGTACACGGCTCAGGGCTAAAGTCTGGAACCAAAATGACAATGAGGGGCAATGCAGGTGATGTTAGCCTCGGCTAAAGAGAACAGGAAACCTGAGGCATGACATGCAATAACCTAATTTGTTTGATTGATTATCATATCCTAAAAAATAAATAACATTTGAACTCTTAAGTGTGAATTTTGTATGTATTTATTTGTATGTATGTATTCTTCTTCTTCACTTCAACAGTATAAAACAAGCCCTTATGAACAAAGTATGTATTTGTTCAAAATAAAATGTTACAATATAAAATAAAATCACACTTTTAAGAACTTAAGTGAAATTTAAATATTTAGAACTATGTCAACAATACTAGTATTGGGTTTTTTCAAGAATATCTCAAGGAGAATATTTCAAGTGCTAGTACATTTTCTAGGCATTTATGTAAAATGCAGTTTAACATGGTTTAAAAAAAGACATTTTTTGTTGCCTTTTATATTTTTCAAAAAATGTTTTGCCATCAAACATGGCACAGTTCTCTTGCCTCAAGTTAATATTGTGCAGTATTAAGTGCTTCATTAGGTTTGAGGTGTTGCCGGACTTGTTAGGTATTTTCTCGTCACAAATGTAGCCAGACATTGACATTGTGTACTTGCTGAGAGATGAAGGTGCAGTGACGCCTGGACGTGCTTTTCCTGCCTGTGGCAAGTAGCTGCCTAGCGAGCCAATCAGTCAACGTTGGCACTGAATGTATTAACGTATTTCAGTAGTACCAATGTGATTCAATCACTGGTACTCAGCCCTGTGCAGGACACACATTACACAGGACAGCCCACAGGAATGGACAGGAAAGGACACAAAGGACACAGTAGCCATTTAGTGGTACAAGACCTTCATTACACAGGACAAGACACTAAATTACAAGGGGAAGGACACAAAATGATTTGACCCTCTCTCAGAAAAGTCCTAATCAGATCAGGCAACAGTAGAGAAGGGTAGCGCCCTCCCCTCCCTCAACGACAGATATCAAGGTGCCTTTGAGCAAGGTACTGTATTCCCCAACTGCTTCAGAAGAGCTGCTCAACGGCCAACAATACACGATTGCAATTGTGTCACGTATGAGTGTGTTACCCTGTTTCAGCTACTCTGCAGCTACTTCACAGTTTTGTCTCACTGTATGTCAAAGGGGCTTAGGTGTTGGCAGGCTAGGTTAGGTTTTGCAGCCTTAATGACACTAAGAAGGCCAAGCCATCGTCGATTGATTGTTTTCAATTTTAGAATTGAAAAATTCAAAATGTGTCTCTGCTCTCAGTAGAAAACAGTGTTGTTAGATTTACAAAATCACACAAGGAAATAGTGGTTATACACATTTACCCACTATAATTGACAGCTTGTTGGCCCTCTCTTAGACCCCCCACATCCATCGTTTTACTAGTGTTAAAAAGCCTTGTTGTCAATGAGAGTGTGTTCTTACTCATATCGCCTCATTAAAGAAGAATTGAGAAATCCCTTAACCCAAGAGTTTTGAGCCAGAAATTGGGTAAAAAAATGAAA
>OMLI01024981.1:0-14484 GCA_900302605.1 Rondeletia loricata | reverse complement strand
CACACACACACACACACACACACACACACACACACACACACACACACACACACACACACACACACACACACACACACACACACACACACACACACACACACACACACACACCAAACCCAGACAGACAGAAAGGAGAGAAGGGAGACACAGACACAATTCACTCAGAGAGAGACAGAGTGAGAGAGAGAGACAGCGGGTGAGAGAGAGGAGAGGAAGGACACCAGGAGTGAAGGACTGAAAATTTAAAATGATCAATGATCTATTTATGATCAAAAACTCTTCTGGAGCATGCCTTCAATTTATATTGAAAAAACATGTTTATATTAAAACATCATGCCGTGAATAGATTAATTTAGCCCATGTCACTTTTGTTTTTGTGTGCTTGTTAAATGATTTTGCATAGCAAAGCAAAACATTATCTTCGACATTCTGCAAAAATACTATAGCCTAAATGTAAGTTTCAGTTTAATTCATTCTTAACGTTATACCATAACGAAAGTGAACATGTAATTGTGAGTGCCAAGTCTGTTGTCTGCTGTTCAGCGAGAGTGGGGAAGGGAAAATAAATAAATTAATAATAATAATAAATTTATATTTTGGCCCGGCTCGACTCCATGTATCATAACTTCCGGCCCGGCCCTAACCCGTCGGGCTCGGGCCGACACTGACAACTCTAATCTGCATCTGTCTATCTTATCTCTGTCTCTCTTCCCTATAGTTGTTTTTTAATGTTACTCAGCAGATTTGCAAGAAGATTTTCAGTTGTAAATTTTTTGCTATTAGTATAGTGGGCAAAGATTTCTATTTGCTTCATCCAACAGGGGAAAACGCAGACAAGCTGCTGCAGTTTAAACGCTGGTTTTGGTCCATAGTCGAGAAGATGAGCATGACTGAGAGGCAAGATCTGGTAAGTCTCTTTTTCAACGCAAATATCCCTGAAAACAAAAAAGCCAATTCAATGTTCAACATTCTCAATAGTTCTCAAAAGTATTTTTCTGCAAATTATTATTAATAATTAATTAGAAAATCTGAATGAAAACGGCAAATTTGAATCAAATTTCTTCAATATCACAAAGGTTTTTATGCTCGCTTGAGGTGGAAATGTTTTTTGTTTTTTTTTGCATACAAATTGTGATAAGTGGTGATGGGAAAACATTTATCGAATAAAGAATGACGCAGCGACGTTTTGTCTACCATGACCTCCAGAAATGTACCTGCCGTTTGTCCCATGTATAAGGCATCCATTGTGGTTGCATGGCCATTAGTTGGTGCCAGGGTTTCTGGATTTCAGGATTCTGGACTAGTAGAACATTTACCGGACACGTTTTAAATAGGCTAGGATACATTTAAATAGCAATAAACAGTACAAAACAAATGCAAATCTTGGGTATCATGTAAAATGTGACTTTCCCGTTTGTATTTACCACTGTATTGGGTCATTCAAGCGTGCTCTACCCATAATTACAATATTTCCGACAGCATTGAAGGCAGCAAAGGCTTGCTACTGTTGTGCGGAAAATCTAGGAGATAATGAGTTAAATATTGGACTTTTGGACCGACAGTGCAAAACATTTGGCTTCAGAACAGTTTGATTATGCTGCAGGAGCTGTTTGGAGTAATTTTATGGTAATTTTATGATCATTTAATTAGGCGATTGATTGATTTATTTGTCATATTTTCCGCCGGACATTTTGGCCGACGATATTTTTATTTGTCGGACAACTGCACGTTTTACCAGCCAAAAACCAGCATATACTGGCTAACGGAAACCCTGGTTGGTGCATTAGGATAGACTCAAGTCCAAAGGGTACTGAGTGTTCCCCTTTAGGTCCCCTATACTGAGGAAATACCTCAGTTCAGTCTTTTAATCACTTCCTAAAACACTTTTATAAACCTGTTTTCTGGAGCAATTTTTATTGATTAATTTTATGTAATCTCTTATTTTATGTAATGTCTTTTTTCTTGTTGCTCATTACGCTCTTAAAAGCACTTTGTAAATAGATTTGCCGAGTGCATTTCTTTGATTTAATTGTCAGACAACATTAAATATGGTCAAAATTAGCTAACACATAAAAACTAACAACTTGTCCAATACTAATCAAATGTTGCAATAATTTTTCTGGTTGGTGTTTTTTCTGACATAGCTCCGTTCCGCGTTCAGGAAGCCTATTTTTTCTCTTCAATCCAGCTGATGGAAACACACTTAATTTGCCATTTCAAAAGTTTGCTTAAAATTCAGTTGCCAGTTGGATGGAAACATAGCAATTGTGACTCTACTTTACTTATTTTCCTCCTCCTCAGGTGTACTTCTGGACCTCCAGCCCGTCTCTGCCAGCCAGTGAGGAGGGTTTCCAGCCAATGCCCTCCATCACCATCCGGCCTCCAGACGACCAGCACCTCCCCACAGCCAACACCTGCATCTCGCGTCTCTACGTGCCACTCTATTCTTCCAAACAGATTCTCAAACAGAAACTCCTGCTAGCCATTAAGACCAAGAATTTTGGTTTTGTGTAGAGGTTCGACAGAAGAGTTTAAAAAAAACATACAGAAAAACATGTTTACCGTTGTGTAATACTTACCTAGCTCCATTTTTGTAGATTTATTTTTTGTCTATACTATTTTATGAAATTCAACATACTGTCGCTATCTCCCCTGGCGGTAATATTTGTTTGTGTTGTGAACACAAACGGCTTGTTCTTTTTATTTTAATTTTTAATTTTATTTCTTTTGTGTTTATGAAGAGGTATACAGTCCAGAACATTCCTGCATTGGCATTGTAAAGATGTAAAGCCCACAGCTCTGCTCTATTGGCTTGAACTTTACTTCCCAGGAATTTGGCTTGACAGCAAACTGTCGGCCAAAACCCAGCCAAAGATGACAGCAGTAGAAATATTTAAAATATAAGAATAAAATACACACTGTGATTATAATGGTTTTTTCCTGCCCTGAAAAAAAAAAACTATCACTGACAGTTCACTGCTGCCTTTGTGGAAAGTCATTTTTTCTTGTATAGGGGGAGTAGGGAATTTCAAAATAAACTTGGATGCAAATTAGTTATCTGGTATTTATGTTTTCCTTGCTTAAATCTCCTGCACATCTCAGCTTGAACAGTGGAGTCCTGACTTTGGACTCTAAAAGTGTATTCACTGTATGTTGATTTTAGAATAGCCAACAGGCTTTGGTAGGGAATGAATGTTACATTAGTGTGAGAGAAGGCGGCTTACCTTTTTGACAAATGTTGCAACAAGTAATGAAAATCCTGCGCTCTATGCTTTTCTTTATTGATGAAGGTTTGATTTGACAGAACATTCTATGAATCTCACCGTACAGTCAGGTTCAGTCATGTTCTATTTGATACCAAAAGATATAAGGCTCCTCTGAATCGAACAAAACTACAACAAATAGCGAAATAGATAAAGGCTTCTCTGAATCGAACAAAACTGCAACAAATGGCGAAATAGTAAAGGCTCTTGTCTATGTTCAAAATGAAGGCATGTTATGTGAATATTTTTGACCATTTTAATAGTTTGAAAAGAGCAAACATATGTTATCTGTTAAAGCACTGATTCTTTTGTAATTTTGGGGAAATGTACTTGAAATGATTTTTTTTTTTATGTGTTGGCCACCAAAATTGGACTTGATTGAACAGATATGATTCATAAATGTAACAAAACAAAAGCAGTAACCCTCTCCTTAGGGAGACTTATACAACAGTGAATACATGAAAGTCATGCTTTGACCTTTTCCATAAAAGTATATTGGACTGTAAATACTCCCTTTAGAGCCAAAGGAGCCATTCTTGGACAGCCCAGGCCGTTGCACTTCACAAAAATGAAATGGATCTGGTACTGGCCCTGTTTTCATGTAGTTTCCAGGAGATCGAGCTGGTGCCAACAAACTTGAATGAGCGAGACGAGTGTACTTGTGCATCGGCTGCCGCTGTATAAACTGTAAACCTTAATGTTATCCATATAATACAACCGTGCATACAAGCAAGGATACACCAAACAAACAAATGCCAGCTCAAGGGTAAATGTAGATTAGTTACCCCCCTCCATCAACAACTACCATCAAGCTGCCCTTGAGCAAGGCACTTAACCCCCTGCTGCTCCAGTGGAGCTGCCCAGTGGCCAACAGGAGAAGACTGCGTGTTACGGGCAGCACCCTGGTGTGAATGTGTAACTATGAGAAACGGGACGCTGCTGGAAAAAGACATTTGACGAAATGATTGAAACACTATTTTGTCATATTGATGAGATTGAGTATTCAGCTGTGACTCTGCTCTATGTTATTGTGAGGCAGTATGCAGTACATGGTTGTGGTAAATAGGTGAACAAGGCTGTTACACTCTGTAACGCCTGTGGCTGAGTGGTACTGTTCAGTGATTTTTGCCTCCACTTCCCATGAATCCTTCCCTGTAGCTTTACAGTGACGTCACCCATTTACAAAAAGAATCGGAAAAACAAAGGGACATGTTTAACTGAAGTGGTTTGAAAACGGCTAGAGCCATGGGCACATGTCTTCTTGATTTTTCTATAACCTCTTGGGCCTAAATGTTAGTATGTTATTAAAGTATAGGTCTATAGAAGTGTTTTGACCACGGTTTTGTCATATACTTTGTGCAGTCGCAATGAAAGGTGACCTTTGCAGTGCCCAGTTTAGTCTGTTATGTATGGCTGCTGCGCAGTATAATACATGCTGCCTTTATAGTTAAAAAATGTCACATATGGTATTTTTCATTATTAGTATGACATCAAACAATCTCTCTCGTATTGGGTTTGACAATTAAACGCAAATAAATTGGTTTAAATCTATATTTGTACACATTTCAAGTTTTGCGCTTTTATTTTGAAGGCTATTTAGCTATTTAACCTAAAGTCTTATTTTCTGGCTATCTTGGCCACTGTCTCTGATAATACTTCCATGATCTGCCCACGGTGGGACATCCTGGTGGCTCAGGTACCACGTAACTGTGACGTTGTGGGTTCGAATCCAACCTGGGACCCCCATGTCCTTTGGTTGGAATTGGACAAATTAGGGGGTCTCATGCAGCGCTGATGGGTGGATTTTCTCTTGTAGAGCCCCAACACATTACTTAGATTTAAAATAACATTTTATCATGAAAAAGTTACACAATGTAGCTTAAAAGCAGTTTCTAATCGTTGTTCTCCCACCACAGAACTTAAAGAACCATTATAATGTACAATGAGCATGGACGCATGACATCACCTGTCCAGCTGCCAAATAATGGCATGGATAACTTGGAAGATGATGCTGATAATGACGATGATGATGGTGTCCCTGCTGCTGTGGCTGTAGCGGATTAGCTGTAGCACCGATGCAGAAGTATAATTTACCCTTTAGTGTCAAAGAAAAGAAAGAGGAAGACGAGGAGGAGGAGGAAGAGCACAGTGACTCCAAGCGATTCAGATGGTGGGACGACATCAGTGACGCCTCATCTGACTGGGACAGTGACTGTGATGTTGATGACATCTAAACCTACAACCCCGATGTCAACCACTGGATCTTGTTCAAAATAAATTCTTAAAATTTCAGTGAGCTGTCAAGTTGTTCTTCAAATAGAGATACAATTATTTAACTATTCTTATATTTTACTGATGATTTCATATGAAAGATATGAGAATGATATGATGATACAAATCATCAGTCAGCCTCATCCTTGGTTACCCATTCTAGACACAGTATAATTTAATACTATTACGGCCTACTGTGGTTCCATCAAGGTAAACCGTTTTCAGCACTCAACTAACAAGGAGACAAGGTTTTGTTCCTGTCTGATGCCCTAAAACAGATTCCACTGTCTGGAGGTCTCACACACACCAGAGGTTTACACATAATCCACATGATAAAACATCAGAACAAACATGTTACACTGATAATTGTGGGGAGATTTATATAACAAGGAGGGATGATGATGGGTAGGTAAATGACTGTTCTTTACTTTGTGACCAAGATAAAACATGAAAGCAAATATACACCAGATATAAGATTGATGTTGATGTAAACACAATGTGTGTATTTACAACATGCTAACACATTTAGTCGTTGTTAGAGGACCAGCTATCAGGATGTTTCCAGAAAACGCATTGGTTTTCCTAAACCTTTGGATTAACCTAACATCTGGTAACACTAATAACCTCCACAGCAGGCTGATTCTCCAGGTAAACATAGATTCCTATGTAACTTTAATGTTTAATTGTCATAATGTTTTAGACTTGTTGATTTCATAAGCCATTTGATATGTCAGATAACCTACATCTGTTATTTCAAGAGCTGAGGATGTTTGAATTTTACAAGCTCTGTATCCCAAAATTATTCAGTGTTATGCTGATTTGACCTGCGGCACACCTATACAGTATAATTGATATTTGGGATACAGAGCAGTGCAGAGTTGAATACATGGAATATGCTGAATACATTTACATATCCAACCAATAGCCTTATAAAAGCCACTTATCTTCTTCTTTAGCTGTTCAATAAATCCAAACATCACATTTTCCAATAACAGTGAAAAGTGAAAGTACATATGAATTATAAACCTACAAACATTTATACATAGATTCTCTTCTGTGTATGGATGGACATGGGCAGTGCCAGAGTAAATGTTTTACTGTTTTAGCGTGCATCTGACAAAATATACCATAAATATCAATGTCTTTAAAAAAAACTTCTTTAAGTAATGGACAGGGCACTATTTATACATTTTAAATAACACTTCTTCCATCTTTGACAAGGACACTGAAATATTTTTTTAATCGCGACGTTTGGCCAATCAGGAGTGGGGACGCCATAGCCCCGCCCTTTTAATTGGAGCCGTCATTGCCCGTACTGTCACTGCTACCTTCAGGCGGTGTAGGAAATATTGCAATAACGAGTAGAGTGCACATGAACGACCCGGGAAAGTCGGGATCTTTATGATATAGGAGTTGCCTAAATGTGACGTTTAGGGGGCGCAGAGCATGGAAGCCCTGCCAACAATTGATAGCAAAAGTGGTACAACAACTTTTGGCTAATTAAACTAGTAGGGAAAAGTAGCTTTGGTGTCTTTGTCGTTATTCACGTCTTGCTCGTTGCTTGAAGAAACAATTTCTAATGCTTCCACCGACCGGGCGTGAAATGGCCAAGCTGTGGCTGGAGATGATGTCATGATGTGATGATGTCACGATGGGATGATGTCACGATGTGACGATGTCACTATGCCCAAATAAGGTAATAATGTAATAGCATCAGTCACTCACTCAGTCACGGACATTTGGGTTTCTAGGGCTAGGCTCATCGTCCAGCCAAAAATGTCCATGCCTGATGCACATTTCTTCCTCTTCATTTTACCGCTACAACACAAAGTAGCTATGTGCTGTTTGATTTCTAAAATGAAACAATAGCCACAAAAAAGTACTTTTGTCACAGGGACCACTTTTTATTATTTACGACGAAAGCATAGGCTACAAGTCATATTTACGACTTTAAATGTCGGAAGTAGCAGCTTATGACGAACCCTGAAGGCAGCGTTTGTCCTCCAGTCAAAACCGAGCCATATGAGGTGAACCTGCTTCGCCCGCGGTCGAGCCGCACACCGGACGGTGCTGGTCAGCCCTAACCTAGCCTGTTATCTTACCATGGTATTAGCTCGTTAACGCAACGTTTACAAGTTTGGGGTTTAGGTAATGTTAGCTAGCTGCTTGGCTAGGCGGATATTGCTGGCAAAGCAGGTGATGACTTTATTGTTTCCCATCATGTCGAAGTCGTCCCGTTATTTGTAGCTAGCATTGCAAGCTAGCGCAGCTAATAGTGGCAAGCGAGCGTGACTAATCGGTCTGTTACACACAATAGAGATGGAGCAGTGGCAGGACGCGGCCTCAAGGCAGGTCAAGCTGCTTACAGACCGACTGAATGAAGTGTTGTCAGGCGGCCTGGAGCTGCTGCACTCCGAACTGAAGCCTGAGCTTCCGCCGTGGGTGATCCTCTTAGCGGCATGTGTCGGGCTGGTGCTAATGGTCGCTCTGTGGGCCTCGGCCTGTCGGGGTCTCTTCAAGAAACGACCCGCTGTCAACACTGTGGACGACGGCATTCAAATCAACCCGGGTGTCGCCAAGCCTGTGGTTAAATCCGAGGAGCAGAGGAAAAAGAAGAAGAAGGCAGACAAGGCATGTAAAGAAAACCACCCGCACCATTTCCTAGCTCGATACCTTTAGCAAGGCTAGCTATCTGGCTAACATCTCAATGACAGTAACAGTTGAATCATGGCTAACAACCTAGCTAGCTTGCTTGCTGCTAAGTGTCCGGCCTTGCTAGGCTAGACTTGGGTGACGTTAGACATGATACTTGCTAAAAAAAAAGAGAATAGTGCGCCAGGTATTTGATCTGGACTTTATTATAGCCTTCAACCTTTTGTCCTCACTTGTCCACTTCTAGAAAGCTCAGGCAGCCCAGCCAAATGGGAGAGCTGTTGCTGAACCACAGGAAGAAGCCATAGTGTCAGAGGCGATAGTGCCACATCACCAGCCGCCTCCACCAGAAGTCAAGGTTGCAGAGGTAACTATCTGTGGACAGCAGTAAAGAGCTGTACTAAAGCAAGATGGCAAGACACGTACCAAAACATGGTGTGACCTGAACTTCTTGGTTTGTCAATTGTGCAGGATGTGCCTTGGTGAGGTTTGTAAATGCGTGTATTTAACTGCTATTGCTTGTGAATCTTATCAGCACATTTTGTGGGTCCTCTTCACTCTTCATTGAGAAGCAGATGAGATTCCACCATGCTTTTCTCACTGTCACCGTGTGATGATGTGGTCAGACCAGCTGGCAGTGTTAGGTTACTGTCTTAACTTGCAGATGCAGCATAATCCTGTAGGATGGCTCCTGACTTAGGGCAGTGTCAGGTGTGGTCCGTTCATCAAATACCACCTTCTAGAAACCACAAAAACAACACAGACAAAATGTGGACCTCCATGGCTGTTGGACACATTTAGTTACTCATCACAGTTGCAGATGTATTGATAGAGGTAATAATGCGATCAATGGTGCCTTACAAAAAGGCCATGTTACAGATTTAGGGAGTCTTGGACAGTGTAGGTAATTTCACTTATATATAGACGTGGCTTGAGCTAGCCCCAGTTGTGACTCTCATGTAATGCTTACATTCGAGTCACAGTTCTAACCATTCACTTTTGTTGGAATTAATTAAAAGCCAACACGGCAGACGCCCGGCACGCCGTTTAACAAAACTTACCGCATTTTTGAAGACATGCGCTTAATCCTGAAATACTCTTCTACCATGCCGGTGCAAAACATATTTCCTCCGGTGTACAGTGAAGTAGAATGTTTACATGTTTCACAAGCTGCGTCTTGATTTCTGGATCCCACTAACATGGCAACCGGAAATAGTCATTTCTTACTCGTATTCTACCAGGTATAGGACGCAAAAATATTATATATAATATATGCAAAAATATTAAAAATAAAAACAACGATTACATGATATATATATTATATTATAATATTTTTGTGTCCGATACCTGGTAGAAGACGAGGAAGAAACTACTATTTCCGGTTGCCATGTTAGTGGGATCCAGAAATCAAGACGCAGCTTGTGAAACATGTAAACATTCTACTTCACTGTACACCGGAGGAAATATTTTTTGCACCGGCATGGTAGAAGAGTATTTCAGGATTAGGCGCATGTCTTCAAAAATGCGGTAAGTTTTGTTAAACGGCGTGCCGGGCGTCTGGCGTTAATTCCAACAAAAATGAATGGTTAGAACTGTGACTCGAATGTAAGCATTACAAGAGAGTCACACCTGGGGCTAGCTTGAGCTTGCTGATTTGATTGACTATCTATGGCTCAGCATGAGCTCACTTGCCCAGTCACTGCTTCCAGAGGTGAAATCCTGTGTGCTGTATAGTGTCTCCTCTGTAGTCTTAAACTTCCCTCTGTTTCTTTAAAAGCCTAGCCTCACCATACCACACGCTCTTTCAGGTACAATGGCTTTCTTTTCTACCTTTTCCCCCTCTATTTCTGTTCTTCCAGACAAAGAAGGCCAAGAAGAAGGCCAAGCAGGCTGCGAAGGAGACCAAGACAGTGACTGCGGGTGGAAAAGAACCAGAAGAAGGTGAAATGTTATGAATCTTATGATCATTTTTGAAAGTGCTTTGTTTTATGCGTCTCCAGATATTATTCATTGCTGTCTCCATTCTCTGTCATTAAGCAGAACTCCATTGATTTTTGATATGTCACTATTTTCAGCAACCAGGTCATTGCACTACTTAGGAAATAGCCAACTTTTGTATTAAAATTGGAATGCATTCAAATGTGGCTTTGTTTAAAGACTGGTTTATCATGGTAGAATCAGGCTAGGCTTAGCTTGTATTTTCCCACAGAAACATTTTGATAGTGGAGTTGAACAGCCTTTGTGTCTATTCCTTTAAACACCCTAATCATACCATATTTCCCCACTAATCCCATACTATACCCATGCGGTATTTTGCAACTAATTCCGCACTGCACTTGTGTTATTTCTCAGGCACGTGGGAGACCAAGGTCAGCAACAAGGAGAAGCGTGAGCAACGCAAGAAGGACAAGACTTCCAGTGATGGCTCAGCCAGTCCTGGAGGAGGGGACATGTCTCCTATCAGCGCTCCCCCAGAGCAACCCAAGGCTGCTGCAGCTCCCACACCTGCTGGCCAGAAGAAGAAAAAAGGTAGCTAGGAACTGTTTGAAGCTGCATATTTTCATTTAGGTCCTGTTTTGTTTCAAGAGTTCTTTTTAGTTGTGAGGTTTTCTGTTTGTATGTGCACACAAACTACAAACCCTCCAGACCATCTTGGATAAACAGCCTAATTTGGCATCTAGAGAGAGACCGTTCTATCGCTTGCTTCTGTAGAGTCTGTTGTTGAGTTCGGCTGGTCTCTTGTTGACAAGATTTACTATAAATACAGGCATTGGGGGAATTGGTGAGTCTCGAGTGAGTTTGTCTTGCTAGCTGAAGTAAGTGTGCGTGTGCATGTGTGCGTGCTCCCTTCACAAACAGGCTCATATGGAAACAGTACTCAGCTTGTATTAACCCCATCTTTCACTTCTTTCATTCTCAGGGGAATCCACCAAAGTGAAAGCAGAGAAATTTGAGGCTGTTGTATCTCAAGGTAATATTCAGCATCAGAGAAACTTAACACAGTGACTGATTACCAATGAAGAAAGATGCATGAAGCATTGATATCATATCTCATTTATGACTTATTTTAGTTAATCATAAGGTCATATGCTTCACAGGGAACTCCTGTTTTAAGAGTGTTATCAATCTGATTTGTGTGTATTCTGGCTGAGTATCAGATGTTTCTCTCTTGGTATTAGATAACAGCAGTGAGGCAGCAGTGGTGGCTGGTGGTTTGACTGACAAGGCCGTCAAGGTCCCCCCTCGCAACAGGGAACCAAAACCACTGAGGGGAACGGCGATTGATGGTAACACTCAGAAGAATTCAGTCTTTTGTCTGTTGTTATATTATTACAATATATTATGCCTACTATATTAGTGCTTGGTTGTTGAACCTGTGATGGCCTCATGTGTTAAGTGTAATGCTTTGAAGCTTTGTGGCATTTCATGAAGCAGTTTCATGCCTGCTAATCACTGCTACACATTTAAGTATTAGAGGTTGCCTGATTATGGATTTTTTGAAGGCCAAGTCTTAAAGAGGAAAAACGGCTGATTAATGATTAGAATTGGCCATTTATTCTTTTTTAATAGTCAAACTCAAAACACAATAACATCTAGCTGCAGGCCTCTGCTGTCATCCACCACCACCTTAGACCCTCTCATTTATAACAATTTTTTTCAACAAATTAAATGAAGTGGCATAAAAAAAATTGGACACATCATTTTTATTATATGTGAATGTTTGATAAATATGGCAAATGGCAACATTTATTTGAATGAACCTAGCTGTCAATATTTTGAAATATCTTTTCCAAAATATTCTTTAAGCCCTTAAAATGACAGTTCAGCCTTTTATTTCCACGCCAAGAGCATTACTTTGTCCTCCTACGTAACCGTGGTTTTGATGACATGAGAGGACAACATGACACACAGAAAATGCTGAAATCAGAGCAGGCCAACTAAGGTTTTATACACACCTGATCTAAGAATAATTGTTCATTAAAATCACCTCCGAGCCATAGTTTGGACCTGCAGCCATGCAAATGAACTTAACAAGCTTCAAAATCTCTGTGCACGCGGGAGGAACTGACATTGAACTTGCGTGCATGAGGTACAGTATGTGATTGCATATTAACACCAGTTGAAGAAAGTGAACACCAGTTGAAGAATGTCAGTTATCTAAAGGCAGAAATGTCAAAAAAATTTAATAGTAAATATCACTGAATAGCTAGACTTAGTAATAGAATGACCAGAATCATGATAGAATAATTGCATTTCTGTGTAATTCGTTAATGGATCACAGAAATGTCATGTCACTTAAATGTACATATAGAGGTAAAGATTCAACTAGTGCTTGTGGCCACTTGATTTCTCCAACTTTGTATTGTACTAAGATGTACGTAGCTCTACAGTGAAGTAATTGATGAAATGTTGATCAGAATTGATCGGCATCATGGCAGAAACTAGGAAAATATGGCTCAGGTTGAAAATAACCGTAATTATCCTTTTAAATTCTGAGCTGTCTCTGCAAAAGTGCTCCAATCAAATATTAAGACGATGTGAACAATGTCGGGAAACAATGTTATTTATTTTCAACAATACAGCATAATCAATCCTCATCGACACTCACATCCTCTGATTGCCAATTGTTTACAAATGCTTGTATTGGAGCTAATTGATCAACCAAACTGAATTGGTTGACCTCTAGTTAATATTCTTGAACTGTGAAGTTTTAATGGCAACTCTGAAATGTGTGTGTTTCAGGGTCATGGACTGTGATTGAAAGCGGGACGAAGACATCAGACCAAAATCTAGTGTCTTTTACTGGACTTGGAGTTAAAACTGCTGGTAAGTGGCACAAGTTGATGATGGGATGAGTCGAGGTTGAACTCTGCTTGTACCGCTAGATGGTGTAGTTCCTCTGGCTCACTACTGCCTGGCAGGTTGAATGAGTGTGTCCTCTGTCTTTGTAGAGTCCCAGCCTAAGACTGACCTGAAGTGGCTCAGCCAACCCCAAGTGGAAGATGAGTGGTCTGGACTGAGTAAGGATGAAATATTAGTTTTCTCTCTCCGTTTGGCTAGTTTAACTTCATAGCCATGATTGTCCTTCACTGTTCCAACTATTTTCTGACTTTGATGGTTTGTATTTTTCAGATGGTGGTTCAGGCGACTTCAACACTGACTGGAGCGCCCCCTCTGAAATCTGGGGCAACTATGAGGAGCCCACACCTGAGCCTCCTTCCCCCCAGGAGCAGCCCCTCCCTGAGCCTGCCAAGGTTAATCTGCTGATCAGAGCAGCTGTAAGTATTCCCAGGCTTGGGACAAAACTTGGCATTATGGGAGTTACCTAGAACTTGTAAAAATAACAACCCAGTAATTGATGATTCCTCAGGGCTCAGGCCCCAGGACAGCTGTCCTGGTTATTCCCCTCGACAGTGGCCCTGCTGCTGATAGTAATGAGTCGACAAAATAGGTTAAATGCTCATACGATCTTTGTTTTTACTTTTGTTCTTTGGTTGTTAAGCTCAATTTATACTTCTGCGTCGAAACAACGGCGTAGCTACGCCGTAGCTACTTCGTAGGTATTTCCGGTGTCAGCGTAGCCCTCAGAGGCTGTCACCGTAGATTACGTGCACCTCTCCAAAAATGTAACTGTGCGTAGGGCGACGCAGACCGGCGACGCAGACCGTAGCACTGTGATTGGTCCGCTTGGGTCGCATAGTATTTCCCCCCACGTGCTTCCGGTTCATTTCAGCCAACAATAACAACACAGAGCAGATCGAAGAGAGACTAGTTGAGGAGGTTCGCAAATATATTCATTTATATGACACCTCATCCTCTAATTATAAAGATAGCCAGATGTCACTAAATTCATGGCGAGAAATATCCAAAAACATCGGTTTGGACACAGCCGAATGTATCCGAAAACACGGAAGTACTGTAACACGGAAGTACTCCGTGTTAATAAAGCTCGACACTGCCATCTAGTGTTTCGGCGACCTACGCCGTGGAAACCCACCAACGCAGAAGTATAAATGCTAGCACCGCCGTAGCCCCTACGGCGTAGCTACGGCATAGCTACGGAGTACGTTCGACGCAGAAGTATAATTCAGCCTTTAAACTGAGGTAAACGTCGGCCTCTTGGTGGCCATTCTACCAGTTACCATTTGTTCAGTATGTCGATATAGTATTTGACTACACTCCCGTGCAGTAGAGGCTTGTAAAGAGACACTGCCACATCCTGTTCCAGTGTTTCCCATAGGTTGACAATTTGCTTGTGGTGGTGGTTGTCAGACCGGGGGGGGGGGGTCCTCATTAT
>OMLI01024978.1:0-22255 GCA_900302605.1 Rondeletia loricata | reverse complement strand
GAACACGCCCAGTGAATATGCGCAGATAACCGCACAGATGATCCCTGTGAACAAGCTCAGCGAGTCTGCGCAGATATCTGCACAGATGATCGTCGTGAACACGGCCACCATCTCTATCAATGTATCTGTAAAATAGGCAATCGGCTGTAGCAAAACTGACGTTTTGGTTGTTTACGGAAGCAAAAGTGACGCTATCCTCCCCAATATCCAGGAATGAAAAAATAACGTTATTAACCGGTTCACATGTATTATTAATAATGGTTATGTTCCGGAACATAATAAATCACTTTCGTTTCTGGTTATGTTTCTGTTCGTCGCAAAATATCGTTCTTTTCCGGTTTTCGTTTTCGTTCTTTGAACCGGTTCCTTCCCCTGATTGTAATCTAGTATTGTTACATAACTTAAAACTTAAAAGACTTAAAAAATCTCTGTCCACTTGCCTTTCTTAGGAAGTGTGAATAAGTGTGGAAAGCATACTGTATAACAAGAGAAAGGACCCACTTCATCTAATTGACCCTAATGAGTAGGGAGAGTAGCCACTCCACAAATAGGTCACCCTAATGCAACTTGAAGCCAGCAATAGCCATGCTGTAAAAGCATTTGATAAAATACTAAAATCAGTTTTAAAACTAACCTTTAACCAGTGTAGAGATGTGAAATTGGGGTGATGTTGTTTGTTTGGCACCAGTTAGAAGCAGATGCATTCTGTATAAGTGGAAGAAGTGAAAGTGACATTTGACTGAGGCCGGAGTAGGGAGGTGCAGTACTCTAAACAAGAATAAGATAATACGCATGTGTGACCTTCTCCCGATCAGGAAAGGATAAAAATAGCTTGGATTAACGGTATTTCTCAGTTGACCTGCTCATTGAAACTGAAGTCACTGTCCAGTCATTGTTCCAGCCAATGGCTTTATCTCGTCAGGCACAGGCATACTACCTAGTTTGTATTGAATCATAGTTGTGGAGTTGGCACAGGCAAATAGATCTATTTCAAGGCAGTATGCATCATTGAATTTTAAAAGCAGAAAAAAGCTGGCAATGATCTGCATGACAGTGGAAGAAGAAGAGGCACTGTATTTATAGTTGATGTGGAAGCATTTGCGGGGAGAAAAGGGTAGCCCTGAAACTGAGCCCTGTGAGGCCCAACAAGTAATGTCTGCTATGGACAATGATGAATTGTTTATTGTCAGAGGACGCTCTGCTTTATAGGTAGGATAACTGCACAGTGATTGACACGATTAAGTAAAATTGCACAATCTACAGCAGTGATTCTCAACTCCTGGCCCACGGGCTACATCCAGCCCAAGATCAGTCAGCTCTCTTGCATTGTCTTTGGGATGTGGGGGGGACCTGAGCACCTGGAGGAAACCATGCGAACATGGGGAGAACATGCAAACCTCATAGAAAGGGCCGGGGCCAGGGAGCATTGAATAGAATTGAATTATTTTTAAAAGGCATGGCATTGAAGCGATACAATAAATTGCTAAAAAACTGCTACAGTCAATATGTATGGCATGAGAATTTAGGAGGGGAATATTTGCTTCCTGATGTGAAGAAGAAATCCCTCCTGACAAAGTTGAACTAAAACCTAAGGTAATTTAAGTTAGTCTGTTTTCAAGGTAAAAACATACAAAGGCTCAATGCTGTTGTCACTTTATACAAAATGCACATGAATCATGTTGTTTGTTGATGCAGTTTTTCCGCAGTACAGTAACTGTGATCCATGTTAACAAAAGTGCTTGCTAGAGAGCTATTCTCTTTAGGTTAAAATGGTAATTTGCAAGATTCTTTTTTATTTTTATTTATTTTGGCGACATCTTTGGTGATAAGCAGTCATCACTGTGATGTTTTTGCACTGCACTTCCCAGAGATCACTTTGCAAACAGTGTCACCAGTACTGTAACGTCTTTTTCTTTGGAGTTTCTGTTGATGAAGTTTGAGTTTCTGTAGGTCGCGCTCTTTTCATTGTCTGTTCAGCCATGGTGGCTATCGCTGCTCATGCTAACTACCCAGTTCTTCTTCTAGGTGCTCAGGAGCACCTCATTAAGAGCTGGACTCTGTGTGTTCGTCAGTGCTGGTGGAGTCTGTGGGGATGTACGCACAGGATTTGCCCCAGATTACAGACGGTAGATGGCATTGAGATTGAATGTGCGAGCATGTGTATATTTACTGTTGCTCTATGCCACTCCAATAATGCAGACCCACGAGCACCTAAAAAGCACTTGCACACTTGTTCCAAACAAACAGCTATTGCTGCTGTTGGAAAGGTAAAATGCATCACTTCCAGATGATTTCCCCCTGCAAAGACCTACCTGACACCAGACATTTAGAACAGCAAGTGTAGCAATTGTAAAAGCTTTCACAAACTGGGTATAGGTTGAATGACTATTGCATTATATCAACCAGCGATAGAGAGTAGCAAAACCGAAATTTATTTATATGAACATGTCATGGATTATTACTTTAAGTGTATACAGTGCATTAATTCTGTCCAAAATTACAAGCCTATATTGTGTGGAGACTTAAATAATCCATGTGTTCCCTTCCAAAAGAAGTAATAAACTTGAAGTGTATTTTTGCAAGTATACTTATAAGAAGTGTACTAACTTTGGTAAACTATTAGTTGTACTATTTTGTTACTTGTTGGGACTAAATTGGCCCACTTTTTAGTTTATAAAGGTGTACTTACAGGTATACTTTAACTTTAAGTTGATATCTGTATACTTTTAGTATACTTGAGGTTGACTCAGACAAATACTAAATGTGTACTAAGGTATATTTGAACTTCTTGTGACTTAATTGGACCACTTTTAAGTTTATTAAAGTATACTTCCAGTATCGTTGAAAGTACAAGTAAGCGTAAGTATATTATTCTCAGTACCTTTTGCAAAAGTGGAAAAAAGTATTCAGCAAGTCTAAGTAGCATTAAAAGTACAAGCGTAAGTATACTATTCTCAAGTGTACCTTTTGCAAGTACAACAAAAGTAAAATAAAGGTATCCTCTCTAATTCTTAGTTTTAAAGAAGTATACTAACAATGTACTGAAATAAACTATCATGGACTAAATAATGGACCAGCTTCCCCTGCTGTTGCTGCTGAATGAATAGTGGTTTCAGCCCATTCATGACTGCGAAGTCCTCCAAGATTCAAGATTCAATACTTTATTGCCATACCAACTCAGTTGTTAGGGATTTGTTTCAGTGTACTCATGCAGAACACATTAACACCAAGCATAACATAACATAAAAGACACCTGATAAAATAAAAAATAAAAACTCCCACCTCATAAAAAAATTCATACATCTGTGGATGTAAGACTTGGACAAACACACAGTAGAAGAATAAAGTCCAAGTAGCAGATCACCTTAGAGGTGTAATAGGGGATCTAGTGTAATGATAGGGTAAAGTGATGGGTGCATTGAAAAGATTATTGTCTAAGTGCATTGTCAATTGACGTAAGGTGCTGATGTATGATTGGGGAGCCATTCAGTAGCTGGATAGTCTTACAGTAAGTGCTGTTGAGGAAACGAGTGGTTTTCGTTTTGATCGCCCTGAGTCTTTTCCCTGAGGGGAGGGGTGTTAGGAGGGGGTTATTGGCAGGGTGCTCGGAGTGTTGGAGTATTTTCAGTCCTTTGTGCTGGATGCGGGTCTCATAGATGTCAGAGATGGAGGTGAGTTCACAGCTGATGATTTTAGATGCTGAGCGCACAGTCCTGTCAAGCTGCTTCCTCTGCTGAGCTGTGGAGTTGCCAAACCACACAGTTATTGAGAAGGTTATCACACTTTATGTCACCGCTCTGTAGAACTGCAGCAGCCCCTTCCTGGACACCCCAAACGTTTTGAGCTGGGGCAGACAAAAAGAGTCTTTGGTGGGCTTTTTTGATGATGGAGGTTGAGTTGTCGTTCCATTTCAGAGAGGAGATTGTTGTTCCAAAGAACTTAAAACTGTCCACTCTTTCTACTTCCAGGCCATTAATGGTCAGGAGGGGACTCCAACTGGTTAAAAGTCAATGCATTCAATTTAGCTTTCAACCAATATGGCTGCCATTAGACTAAAAAGTCTAGAATTGTATTATAATTTGTTATAATAATTCTATTGGACTAATCTCGGGCTGGACAATTTTCTGTCCAACAAGATAGTAATGAAATGTGGACTGCCCTCTCACATAAAATGCAAACAAACAAATTATAAATTGTGCTGAAATAGGATTTTAAATTCATTTTATTTTATTGTGTTGTAAATAGAACTATGTTCTCTCTGTATCTCTTTCTCTGTTGTATCAGAATTGAATGCCCCACAATTTTTTTTAGGTATGTCAAAAGTCTGGCTTCAGATGCGAACACAGCCTTGAAACAGCATGTTAAGTGCTGTTCCTCAAGGATGTCTGCAGATACAGCAAGGCCATCTGTCTCATGCTGATGTTGTTTACCTTTTGCCATCTATTTCATGTTAATGCTAATTCAGTTAAAGTGGTTTAATCTGATAAGAAATCATGTCACCAAAGCTAATGTTTGAAAGCAAACTTTGCCACCATACACTTTTAGAAAATGTAAACTATGGCATAGTATTAGCAATCAGGAACTAATGTATTACAGTTATAACACTTACAGGCTCTTTGACCCAACTTCTATATTATAGCCAAAAAGAGGTAAAACAGGGGCCACTTGTGTCGTTCCAAGAAAAACAAACTCCTGACAGGTACATAGAAAAGGTAATCGTAAAAATATGAATGCAAATATGAATGCACAGTTTCTTGGTGTTGATCACATCTTGTACAATTACTAATAATTTTAAAAAGAATAAGGGAGTAAACATTTTCATGACTTCATTAGGTGTTTAAAGCATGTCTCAGTTGAGGTCACCTATCAGCATAAACCCAAACAAGGTATAAGGGGCTTGGAGACGCCGTAGTGTTGTGAGGTTGCAGGACGGGTGCTGACTAAGGATGATAATCTCCAGCAACCATAAGAGCAGAGTTGTTTGAGAACTTGATGTTTAAAAGCAGAAGATCTGTTTCTTTGGTCAGTGATTTAGCTGTGGCAGCAGAGCACTGAAGATGCCTCTTGGTATGGTTTGGCACTGTCCTCCAGGAGTGGAATCGCTGTTGGTCATTAATACAGCCCTGCACAAAAAGGCCAGGGGCGCCCTTTGGAATTATGGGACATAATTAGAACATAAGACAACAAAAGACAAGGTTGTTATTGTTGTTGTGACCAGTCAAAACTGACCATATGAAATACTGTAAAATTTCCACAGTGCATTCTGTTGTATGCAACATTATTTTACTGTAGTACGTACTGTAGTGTTTTTGCTATTACCACAAAATACTGTTATTTAATACAGCTTTTTTTTTTTACAATCATTATTACAGTATATTATAGTATTATAATATGAGTGTTTTGTTATTCATTGATACCATACTACAATAATACTGTAGTATTTGTCCCCCACAATGAACACCGCTGATCAGATTTTGACTAAACTTTAGGAAATGATGCGTCTCATCACTGTTTTCTGGTATTTTTCAGAATTACACTGATAGGCCCATGGGGGGCTGCTACATTCTTCATCTATGTGTCATGCACCAGACACCACTAATCGGTTTTTTACTCATCTTGGGTAAATGGTGCATCTAACCAGTGTGATCCGGCATTTTCATAATTACAATGGTTGGCATGTTAAGTGGTGGCATGTTGGGGAGCCTGATGGAGAAGTTTGGGAATGGGGGTTGTTTTTTTCTCTGCTTGCGCTGTGTCCTTGGCGCTGTGAATTTGGTTTGACACTCATCATGATAATGGATGTTGCCATGTGAGTCTGTCAGAGGGTTGTTTTTCTCATACGGTTGAATACTGATCTTACTTTTCATCAGGGTGGCCCTCAGGGAGTTTTAATATCTCTTTTTTCTGACCACCCCGAGCTCTTTTACCCATAGCCGGCTGGGAGAAGAGGACTTTGTGTGGGAGGCAGCTTTCTGGCATCCTGACACAGTGACCATTCCTGTGCAGCTGATTCTACGTTAGCATGGTCTTAATGCTTGCGGTATTTGTCTCTTGAAATATGATGCCGTTTGTCCTGCAGTCCTCCCATTTCAAGGCTTTGTCTCAGGCATCGTTGGTGGAACCCTTCGAGCAGCTTGAAATGCCATCAGTAGACTCCAGGCCTGGCTACAATACATGGGAGCGGGGAGACCACTGTACTGCACAATAGGAGTTTAGTAGCCTGCCGAGCCTGCCGGTGCAGTTTGAAGAAGGCGTTACTTACACAGTTCACTTGGTGTTGGATGTCCTTGTCAGCTGCAGCCCCGGGCAATGGGAAGAACAGGGTGGGTGGTGTCAGGGTTTGGTGTTGTCATCTGGCCAGGGGAAGGCTGTTGTAGTATTTTTGTGTTTTTGATGTTTCGAGAGAGTCAAGTTTCTTGTGAGTGGGCCAATATGCCACAAACACCATGCCTGCTGTTTCCCCAGTGGGTCTGAAAGCACACTGGGCCTCAGGGAACATTTCCTCTGCCATTGGATTGAGCCTGTCCATGAGAATACAGGCCAGGATCTTCTCTGCAATGGACATTAGGGAGATCCGTTGGTAGTTCTCAAAGTTTAGCTTGTCAGCCTTCTGGAAAATGGTGATGATGATTGTGTTCCTCAAGTATGGGGAGAGGTTGTTCAGCAATAACAGATGCGTCCTAGCTTGGAACACCTCAGCTGGTATACTGTACCATCAGGACCACTGGCTTTGAGAGGTTTGAGGGCTTGTTACTTATGAAATGGTTAGTGGACATCTGTGCATTCTGATATAGATGGCACAGACGATACTCAGTCGAGCAACTGTTCAGCTCTTTCCAGTGTTGTTCGATGCGGTCTGCGTCCTTTAGAAGCACAGAGCCATTCAAAGACTGAAGTGTGTCTTGCCCTGAGGGCGATGGCTCACTTTGAATGAATAGATGGGATAGATGGTTGTTTTGAAAAACTTGTACGGCATACACACAAAAATGCTACTTTATAATGCTGTCATGGTAAAGAGTCATGGTGGAAAAATTAGACCAAGAACTGAAAATGAATTGACCCCAGTCCTGCAGCCATGTACTGTAGCCTACACATGATGTTGGAATTATTACAACCAACACAGTGTTTCAGCTGTGCTCATTCAAAATCTAAAAATAAACAGCAACAACAACAACATATTATGATGATTATGGTGATTATGATGATTTTTATTTATTTATTATTATTATTTATTATGTTAAGTCTTGTTCAAGATAATTTAATTAATTCCAGCGTCAACATAGAAAACAATATTTATGACAAACTTAATGCAATGGGTATATTCAGGAAAATCCAGAATACATTTTGAAATACCAAAAATAGTTTAAAATGTTTACCAACAATTTTTTGACTCATCATAACTTTCCTTTTTTCTGAGAATAGCCTGTTACTCATTTATTTAGAGCCTGTTACTCATTTATTTTTACACCCTTCTCTGCCCATCTTTATAGAGGGTTCAATTAATTACAGAGGGTACAGTGGTATATCAAGAGCAGCCATGAAACAGACCAGGAGTAATGAAATGAAAACCTTCCTCTGAAAATGTTGACAGACTAAGTAAAAAGGGCCTGTCTGAACTTTGACCTCTTTACTTTTTAATTCACATCAGGTCTTCCTTAAAAGGAAACAGCATGAATACATTGACTATTTTTATTTAAATTTTTCTATTATTAAAATGAAACATGCATAATTCTCATTTGTTTTCAATCCAAAACAACAGAACTTCAGAACAGTACCAATTAAATGTTCCATTTGTATTATCTCTGTTCACAAACCTTTTGCAGGTGACATGGCTCAAATTACACTTTCCCTACATAAATAATTGGCGAGAATTCACAAAAACAACTTTCTCTTACTATTACTTTTTCTGATCCAAGTCTATAGTATATGATGCTTTCTTTTTACTCTGACTTTCAAGCTGAAAGAGGGTGGCGATAAAGGAGGGAATGTGTGGGGGAGGAGTGAAGGGAAAGCAAGGTTTCTACGAGGCAAAATGCCAAGGCTGAGACATTAGACCTTTTTCTCTTAGTGGAAATTCAAGGTTACAAACAAACCAGATGAGTGGTTTCCAGTTTAGGCTCCAAGCCCTCACTGGGGGGTCTCCAAAGATTTAAAGGAGAGTAAGACAGGAGATAATTTGGGGGAATAAAATGATATGCAGGCCTCAGGGCTACGTGACAAGCATTTCTTGTCACTTAGTCATTTCTTGTAGAATATCAGTAAACACAAATGCAGCTTAATCCTGCTTTCACTTACCTTTAGTGGCTGAGGTGACAAGTAATGTGTACCTTCAAGAAACACACACACACTTTCTTGTTAAACCAAACAACTGTTGTTTTTTTTTAGATTATTTGTATGCGATTGAGATTTTTTCTTTTAACGAGGTCCACATGGTTTTTCATTACTAGATCATGTGCTACAGTTACAAAGCGGCAACTGCCTTAACTGGCTGTCGGATGTCTTATCACAGGTTGACCTAGGGAGACAGCTTTCCTGGAAACCATCACAGCAACAATGACATTGTGCTGTTGGCTGAAACATCAACACAGGTGGTCTTACTGGAGCTGACTGTTAACTGGGAGGACTGGATGAAAGAGGCTGCCAAGGGTAAGAGGGTCGAGCCTCATGGAGGTGGGCTGCCGAGGGTTTACAGGCCAGAGGTCTCAAGGTAAATGTGGATCAAACGGAGCGATCCTTGGACTACACATACTACTTGGATACAAGCCGGGGCTTGGTCACATGGGTGAGGGCTTCTAATGTTGAAACACCCAAAGCACCCAATGGCCCCAGGTTACATCACTGATGATGTGTCTAAGTGCATCAGAAGATGTATCTATAAATCAAACTTTGTATAGTCTATACTTTGTATTTTATTACATCTGCCAGGTCAACTAGCTGACTTGTCAGCAGTCCTATCCTCTAGCTGTGCCAATTGATTAAAATAAGGAATGCTAACAAGCCTTTTTATTACAAAATTACACAATATTATTAACCAGTAATAAAATAGTTAGATTATTTGAAAAAACTCCTTTGTGCTGAATTGTTTGTATGGTTGGCTCCCACTTCAACGGGATTAAACAGAACAAGGCTACTAAGGTAAGAGACAAGTACAAAAACAAAGAAAAAGCCCCTATCACTTTTCTCATTAGATGCAGGTGTTAAATGTTTCCGTCAGTGTTCTTATCTGAGACATGTTTGTCTGGCAGTCATTCATGGCCTTCAAAGCATTTTTTTTTTTTTGCTGGAACAAAATTCAGTCCTTCAAGGGGGTGGACAAAATAAGGGAAACACCTAACACTGTATGAATATCAAGCACCTAATATGGAGCAAGGGCCTCCCTTTGCCTTCAGAGCAGCTTCACTCCTACTTGGATTGCTTTCATACAAGTCCTGCACTGTGTGTAGTGAGATACTGGACCTTTCTTCAAGAAGGAAAGTATCTTCTTTGAGAGATGAAGGAGGTGGACATGTGCTTCCCATTAAGGTTCAATGATGTTTAGATCTGCTGATGAGGGAGGCCATGGAAGGTGTTTGACTTCATCCTGGTGATCATGAAACCACTCTTGAATTAGCATTATTATCTTGAAATATGGGAACAGCATGAGGGAACAGTGTTTGCACCCTAGTCCTGGTCCTGTAAAATGGTGTTATATTCATTGGCTGTTATGCGACCATGTACAGCAGTCATCTGACCTAATGACTCCCAGTAGATGGCTGCCCATAACATTACAGATCTGCCACCATGTTTAACAGTTGGCAACAGACATTGTGGGTTGAAGTCATCCTTTGGGTTTCTCCAAACATAAACCCATCTAGATGTTGGAAAAAGGGTAAAAGGTGACTCATGTTACTTTTTCAATTGAAGAAGAAGAAGAATCCTTTATTGTCATGTACATTTTTTTTACACATACACGAAATTTGTCCTCTGCATTTAACCCATCCAAACTAGTCAGGAGCAGTGAGCCCGGGGACCAACTCCAGTTCTAATGCCAGTGCCTTTGGTCAAGGCCACTGTCAGGAGTACCTAGCATGCATGTCTTTTTGGTGTGGGAGGAAGCCGGAGTACCTGGAGGAAACCCACGCGAACACGGGGAGAACATGCAAACTCCACACAGAGAGGCCCCGGCCGGCCGGGATTCAAACCCAGGACCTCCTTGCTGTTTAAGGGTCCAGCTTTTGTGCTCCTTACACCAGGTTATGCATCTTTGTGCACTGGCCTTAGATACGATACCAGCTTTGTGAAGCTCACAATGTACAGTTTTTGCTGAGCCTGTGACACAGCGGAGTTGATTCACTGCCACTGTTCCTCTTTGCCGATGCATTTTGTCCATTCTTGGCATATGTTGTCATGAGTTTCTCTTGCCATATTAAATAGTGTTGCAGCTTTTGTGACTGATACACCTGCAAGATTCCCTCCCAAGTGGGAATGTCAGTGTTGTAATGCATGATTGTATTTTAATCATTTTTATATTCACCCTAAACAAAGGAATACCTTCAAATACATTTGCACATATTAATCCACTTTCAGAGTTATTGTATTATCTGGCATTCTAACCTTTTGTAATTACCATGTTCTTTTCAAAGGATAAGAAATATAATCTGAATAATATGTTACTTTGAAAAAGACAGTTTGTTTCAAAAGTAATTGGCAGTTGTGAAAGTGCAAAAAGTTGACCAGGTAATTTGGTGTGGATCTGGTGAGAGTCATCATGTTCTTATGTATTTACACTAGATTTTAGCCTACTGTTGTGGGTAGCACTTTGCTAGAGGTGTTGCTTATAAGGCATTTAAAACATCATAAGTACATCAAAAGTAAAGTGGACAGACTACAATATTTTAGCTCAAATATAGCTTATGTTACATTACAGGTGCAAATTGTGCCTACTGTGCAGGCATTGATTATACTTTGTGTACACAAGTCTACCATAGCATGGGAGCGCCTGTGTGGCAGTCAAAACATAGAACAGTATCAGTTTATGTTTTCTCATTCTTGTCTACTATGTTCTAAATGTCATCATATCCATACTGGTATTTTAGCTACTCCAGCTTTTCCCCTTTCTTGCTCCAGATGGTCTTCTAAAATAAAAATAAAAATCCTTCACAGCGTCATCACAGACAATACAAGCTACCTATCTAAAATCAACATAATACATTCTCAGTCACAAGTCTAGAAGTCACAAGACAAAGAAAAGAGCGACACCTACAGAAACTCAAACTCCATCAACAGAAACTCTGGACACACTCACTGCGTTCACATGCATATTAATATTCTCAATATGGTGCATATCCTGTATAAACTGTTTACATGGCTCATCAATATCCAGAATATACTGTAAATATTCCTGTATATATTATGTTTTGAATATGCGTTACCAGGTACAATAAAAAAAAAAAGGCATATTAGACAGTTCAGTGTTCTTAAATTATCCCTTAATTGAGATTTTCTCTTACAACATTGATAACACTGCCCTCACCAGTAATGATATGAGAAGGAAGCAAGAACACTTCTCTAATTCTATATAGGAGTCACAAATTGCTAGGCTCAGGCATAATCTTGCCAACCTCATACTGTACATCACCATGGAACTGTAGTATTTTGGTAAATGTGTTGCACGCTGATACTTTCCTCTCAGAGGAAATGTGGAATTCAAATTCTGTTATCTTTTCTGCCACCAGGAGGTATAATGATGCACTGCGCTACACACACTGTCTCACTGTTCACCTGAAGTTGCTCCCTCACCCCATACTCTCCTGCTACTAATTAAAGACTTCATAAACTGAGAATGCAACTACAAACACAGTAGCCCACAACAATAATAGTAATAAATACTGCCTCATCTGTGTGTACTGTTAGATTATTCAAATAATCAGGAGCATTGTTGGCATAGAGAGGCAAACAGTTGTTGGTTCAGTAACCGTCACCGACAGTGGGGTTTATTCCAGTCGGGAAACTGGCAACTGCAGGATGGCTGGTATTACTCTCCAAATATCCAATAGTTTAAGATCACAGTCCTGCATTCTTCTTAAAGTCCCCAGAATCAGAACTGTTTCTGGTGAAAAGGCTTTTGATTACTTTGCACCCTGGTCTTGGAACAATCTTCAGTCAAAGCTCCAGCTTGACCACTTTGTTGCTCTAAGTCATTTCAAACAAAATATTTGCAGTCTTATGCAAGATGTGTGCTCCTGTTTCTGATCTAGATTGTGACTTTGTCCTTTTTTATTGTACATATTTTTACTACTTTGTATCCTAATGTATTGTATGTTTTACGTGTTTACGGTGTAACCTCTGCTGCCATTTCTTGCCAGGTCTCCCTTGGAAAAGAGATTTTGAATCTCAATGGGACTTCCTGGTAAAATAAAGGCTAAATACAAAAAGTTACCTTTGTGGTTCCCGCCAACCAACCCAAACAGCCCCTGAGCAAGGCAGTAAACTGCACTGCAGGCAGCCCTACTCTCCAAGCCTTGCTGATTAAATGCATATAGAGGCTATGTGTATGTGTTTCAAGGAAGGATATGAGAAGACAGATTGCAGCTCCCTTGTGTTAATCTTCTACTTCTTCAAATGTATGGTAAAGTGGAGGTAAGATACACACATTTATTCTGAAAACAGTTATACAACAATATAGTACATTTTGAAGGACTAATTGGCAGAGGGCTTTGGTGATGTGATTTTTGGCCACCCTTCTCTTTGAAACCACCAATGTCAGACATACTTGCTTAAAAATTCTAGCCATAAAAACCACTATTGATCTGTAGCAAAAGGAGAAACCACAGGGAAACAGACCCACAAATGCCTTTCACTCAGTTATGTGCTTTCAAAAACAAATTTGGCAGAAGGGCAATTTAAATTAACTTTCATCACTGAACTTCCGACAAAGATAAAGGAATAGGAACAGAAATATCGTAGGCTAAAACTCATACATAGACCAGTGTTTCTATTCTAATACATGTACTGTATGTGAATTATTTATTCTTTTTTCTAATTATGTATTTATCAGGTGTTATCCAGATAACTTGTAACAAGATACTTCTAAGAACAGTATTTTTGCATTTTAAAACATTTGCCCTTGAACAGGTCAGTGCTGTGATTGTAGGCTGGTGACACTATTCAGTTTTAACAACAGGCAGCTCCAGTAGAATGACATAATTGGGCCTCTGCTTGGACCAGTGAACCACACAGAGTTATGCTCTAATCAGACTCAAAGAGCAGACAGCATGATGCTTTGCTCAAGGGATATCATCTGTTTATTGCATCTAATACCGGGACCCATATGTGCTTATGCTGTACTAGAAAATGCGTGTGCAACCATTCAAAATCTGGAATCAGGTTATACTGCATATCCCATACAAACACAGATACAGTAAATGGGGAATAACACACTTGACAATTTACATAACTTCCTGGTCTCATACAGGTACCTCTTCTCTTTTGTCCATCAAGCTTTTTAATTTGGCAGGAGACAACGGGAAGGACTTTTTTTGCTCATGATTTTTAGAAATTACGATTTTAAAGATTTTAAAAATACAAAATATATGTATTTTAGTCTATTGTAATATTAAATACATTTCTTTTTGCTAGTTGTCATTTACTTTTCATGCATTTGATGAAGGAGTATCTGTAAGTCTACTTCTAATTCTGATGCAACCCACCCAGTCAGATAATCCTTTGAATCTACAGCAGAAAACATGAGGGAAATATGTACTTCCCACTCCCCCAACTATTGAGGTGTGAACTGTTGTCCTGTCTTAAGAGGGCATTGAGGGGTCTAAGCTGACAGCATTTGTTGTTGCTGTTGCAAAGCTGTGGACCTAGTTCACGTCTGCTTGTAGTTTTTCCACAGTAAGGGAAAACTCTGCCATGCATCAAACTCTGAATTTCATTGAATATTTCAGATTACCCCATTCTTTCATTGTTCTACTACAGTATGTCGAGGAGTGACTTTCAAGTGAAGACAAAAGGGCAATCAAATGATCGGTCAGAAGCAACGTTTAAGTTTAGTAGTAGAGTTTTTACTACTTATATTCCCATATCAGCAGCAGTCACGCACAACTTTTTTCTTTCCTTTCAGTTGTCTGAAAATCATACTAACACATTTTTCAACTAAAGCAGACTGAGATATTCTGGGGTTTTTTTCTGTGTTCTGGGATCCTTTGATTACTTTCTTTGATTCAGGAAGTAAGTTTGCCTATTTGCAATTATTTTTAGTCAGACTGGGGAAAGGAAAGATAACAGCTAATGAAGTCATGCCAACTAAGCATATTAATAAATGACTATGTTGTAATCAAATATCACTTTAATTTTGCCTGAAGGTCACATGAGGAGGACTTGTGTTTCAACAAAACATGCAATTTCATATTTATAGTGGTGGTCTTGAAGGATCAAGGTCACCCACTGCAGTTTAGGCAAGTTGGTAATGTAACCAACATGGGCATCAAATGAAGGATCTTGCCTGGTTATACTGACTTTATCAATCCAGTCTGCATTGTCAAAGAAAGGTATTCATTTTATGAATAATAATGTATTTGTATTTTCAGATAAGACATTATTCAGCTACAATAAACCAAGAGGCGTAAAATCAAGAAATATATATTTTAATGTTGAAGAAAGTTATTCAACCTATGAATAAGTAGAGTGTGTGTAGTTGTTTTGCAGTTTATATTTCCCCTTATTACACTAAAGTTCTAATAATTGTCGAGATCCTCATTTTTTAATGTTTTTTTTAATTTATGTTGCTGACATCTTCCCAGAGATCACTTGTCAATCAAACAGTGTCACCATGACGTCTTTTTCCTTGGATTTTCTGTTGATGAAGTTTGAGTTTCTTTAGGTGGCGCTCTAAACTACCCAGTTCTTCTTATATTTATTCCAAAGAAACTGCTGTTGCTGCTATGGCAAACGTAAAATGCATCACTTCCTGTGCGCCAGAGGATTTTTCCTGGGAAAGACCTACCAGACACCGGGTGTTTAGAACAGCAAATGTAAATGCTTTCGTGAATTGGCTATAGGTTGAACTACTGTCTATTTTGTTATATCAATCAACGATAGAGAGTAGCCAAACTGACATTTATTCATATGAAAATGTCACAGATTATTACTTAAACTTTCTCTTGCAGTTGGCACAGTCAATACAGCACATAACACACGAGACCTGGTGTTGAAGACCACTTTGACCCGTGAAGTCAAAAATGCTGCACAAATAAGAGGTCAGAGGCCCTGCTGTCCCCTGTGGTAACTAACTGCCTGTGTGTGGGTTTATTCCTCCATTCTTTCTCTTTTGACCTTTAGCGCTCTGCATGAGTTTGGGATTAGCATCTGCACAATGTATCTCGGACCAGCCCATGTCCAATCCTAGTTAACTTCCTCGGCCTGATCCCATTGTGCCACGATGGGGGAAAACACATCAAGAAACAACTGCAATTCGCCTTCCTACATTTTTTTTTTAATGATTTTAGTCATGATACATTTTCTCCACATGAACTTGTGCGTTTACAGTATACATATCTTTTGTCTCTCATTCATCTACTCACCTTCTCTCTGTATCTCTCAATAACACACACACACACACACACAAACTCTGAAAAACACAGCTGTGATGATTAATTGTAAAATGTAGTATACATTGTTTGAAAATGATTTGGTCAGAGAGATTATTTAAATTATTTAATAAATGATATTTAAAATAAATGGTTATTCATTTCATAAAACGATGAAAAAATGATTCATTCTCATTCATTATATGCAATTTTTTAAAAACAACTTAATTTATCCAGGGAGGGTTGTACGTACATTCACATTCTTTTTCTGTTGTCCACTGAGCAGCTCTACTGGAGCAGTTGGTGGTAAGTGCCTTGCTCAAGGGCACCTTGGCAGTAGTTAATCCCAGCCAATCATGATATTTTTTCTCATTATTTTGGGATTTGAGCTGGCAACCCTCCTGTCCCAAGTCCACTTCTCTAACCACTCTAACCTGATCACTGCCATCAATAAAAGCTCAAAAATAATTTTCTATGTCATTTAAAAAAAAAAAAAGTTCATCCCCCCAAATATCATCCTGAATCAAACACTGGTCTCGCAACTGGTATCACCTTTTCTGTCCCAATATTACTATTACAAAATATGATAACTATTTTGTTGTTGCTACTCCCATATCCTACCCAACTGGATATGGTGTTGCCCTTTGCCACGACATAACAATGTCTTGGATGTCACAGCTGGTATGCTCAAGTGCCTTGAAACTGAGCATAGCTGTTTTCCATGTACAAGCTTGCACTCTGGTCTCATGCTTACCAGCTGCTTGATTATCTTGTTGGTAGATTCCCTGGTCTTTTCACACTGCAAAAACTAGGGCACCTCTTTATTCCCTTGTGATTATGTCAACCTTCATAATTATATCACAAAGTACTCCTTTGCCACAAGAGTTTGACACCAAGTTGGTAAATGTATTCATTTACACAAGGGCAAGACTGAGCACCATATCTTTAACAGCAGAGGTCATTATTTTTAGCAGCTTTGCAGGGGTAATCTAAATAACCTGATGTGAATGGTCGACTGTTCAGCTATGATAAACAAAAATGATCGCTTTCAAATATTTTTAAATGCACAGCACACACAATTCAATAGCAAAGCCATTATAAAGAAAAGCATGACTGATATAATGAGGTAACATGGCTCTATAAGAAGTCATTACATCTCTCACTGAAGAGTTGCAAAAGTCTCACCACAATGTAGGCCTATTTGTTAAGTATGGGGATTCCATTCACCTTCTGTAGGAGAAAAACAGTATTTTACTGTTCATTATTGAAGCATAGAGTTCTCATTTTGTTGCAGTGAATGTTCAGTCCGTTACAAAATACTGTAAGAGGAACTTTTGCATTTCAACGTTGCAGTTTAAAACTACTATTAAGCCTCAAAGATTTTGTTTTGACAGTGACAGCCTCACTGAAAACATTTTTCCAACAGGGAACTTCATTCCAAGTTTCCATAAATCTACTTGACAGATGTACAAAGAATCTTCACCCTTGCCTAACTTTGCAGAAGATTTACTCATAACCCAAGCAGTCAGTTGAATGGGAAACTATAATGTACTTATTGTTCCAAACGAATTGATCTTCATATTAATTTCCTGTGATTAATAAATGTGTACTTATGACTTTAGCATCACGACTTCACGCAAACGCCTACTGTAGGAGTAGGTGAAGGAAACTGGAAATATGGAGTAATTTTTTCGAATGAGTTGGTTATTTTCTTCCTGGCTTGTCTCGTGCACACCTAATCATACATATGAATGCAAGCTGTATTATTCAGTTTCCCCAACCAGATTTCCCCAGCCAGTCCACAAATTCTTTGGACACAAGCCTGCATCTCTAACCTCTAGGCTGCTGCTGCGAAACATTAACTGAGTGGTAGTGACAACCGGTCCCAGACTTGGACATTCATGAACTCCGTAAGATTTTTAATGTTCTACCTTAGTGAAATATCACTTTAGGAAGAACGGATCCTCTATTGAAGAGAAACATGTGAGGAAGCCTTACCACTGCCAAAACTAATTACCTCATTATTGCTTCCAAGATGATTAAACTGGGTTGGTTATGACTGCTCCAATAGCTGTCTGTATGCTCATCTTAACCAGTTGATGTAGTACACCGTTTTTCTCCTGATCTATTGCTGGAAGCGGCTCTATGCCAGCAGTCTTCAGAAATGTCAGGTCCACTCCAGGGCTAAAGTCCTTACTGCTGCGGAGATCCCGCTCAGTGCATTCCACCAAAACGTGCTAATATCTGCCCAGTTGTTTAGAAGCGCAGCACTACTCGTGACTCTGAAGAAGCAGGGAAAGTTACATTTCAACAGACCCCATCATAGGTGACTAATAAGAGATCTCAAAGACAAACCCTAAGGCGCAGTTACTCAAAGTTTAGTTCTTGGTTTGGTCTTACGCAGTGCTCCATAATCTTTAGGTAGAGGTATATCCATTATGTCCACACTGGACAACACCCTGGCCAAATTTGGGGTCTTTCAAGGATTTGCAACATATCATTAGTCTCGTTTATGATACCCTGGGCTATTGTGCTATTTTTAAATTCAACTGAGCAATGCCAATGACAGGATGTGTAAAACAGCAATTCATTATTTATAATTTAATGGAGGGTTGAATGAACTATAAATAATTTGCCATATAAGTTATGGTGCTGTAAAAATAATAACCTGAGCCCTGCCCTTCCTGCTCACAATGAACGGGATGTTGCACTCTCTGTCACTCTGACTTGAGCTTTGAGGAGCCAAGCATCCTTTTGGAAGAGATTGTTAATTGAGTTAGAAACATGGTTAAAGGAGGATTACTTGTACCCTGCCTGCTACTATAAAAGTGATTCAAATAAACACATCGCTAAGCTCACATAATTACTTGTTCAGTGACTGACTGAACATCATTATATGTTCAGTCATATCTCATGCAATGACACTTCAGTTTTGTGTTTGAACAGATCATTTTCATTTTAATTCTCTAATTAAATGTATTTGAGCGTATGTCTGAAGGGTATAAATAAGACAACAGAGAGAAGTGTTGCCATGGTAAGAAGAGTTACCGGTACACAAATGCATGCAGCAACTGGAGGATTTTGGGCTGGCCTTTCTGGACCGCTGACTATTTCCACTTCAACCCCTCCTCCTTCTGCAAGACTTGAAGTCAGCACTATAGACTTGCATACAGGTACACATAAACATATTCAATTTGTACATAAAATTTGACCAATTCACCAGCAATAACATCAGCAAAGGAACTGCATGGCTGAGTTTAAAAGTAATTATGATAGCATTTTGCAGCAGTAACAAGGAAACACAGTTGAACAAAAGTTGAATTACTGAATCAGAAAACTATTAGTATTTATGAAATCACTTTTGCAAGACTTGCATTGGCACAGTGGCTCAGTCGAAGGAGGAGGGAACACATGGCATTCATTACAAATCAGAAACCTGTAAACCATAACCCATATCTTAGCCTGCTGTAAACCACATAGAAGCAAAGCAGAAAAAAGTCACACATTGCAGAACATGTAAAACAGCATGTAAGACAAATGTTATGATCCCAATAAGACAAAAGTACCAGTGTGAGGACAGCATGAGCATACACCTGCTTTAACATGCGTCTTGGGTGATCGGATTGTAATCGGATCGCTTAACCACATCAAAATTCAGGTGCAAATGCATCCAAGACGTGACAAGAGGCGGTGACGTGCGTGACAATCTGGTGAGGGAAAGAGAAATCGGGTTTCAATGTGTATATCAGAGACGCATTTTAATGCCAGTTGTAAATATAATCCAGTTACATCAGATGTAGACACAATCCGGATACAAGACACATGTAATGCCAGTTGTAAAGGGGGCTTGAATCAGACACCACTGACTGGATTTAGATCAAACTTAGGGGAATGATGCATCTAATCACAAGTAAAAAAAAAAATGTAATTGATGAGGGACCAAAGCATTTCTCTCACAATCAAAAACAAATCCTTCCACGTTGTTCTATAATTCTTACTGTTACTCTGCAGTTCTTACTTTTGCTACAGAAAGTAGATGGGGATGCCCATTGACTCGCAGCAGTATTACTAATGATGAGGGAGGCTACTGCAAAATCTCACAAAAATGAAAACAATGGTGAGAAAATGTTGAGGCTGCCCTGAAAGATGTGAGTGATAAATATGAGAATGACATAGGCTCTGTAAGGTCACCACCCTTCATTTTTTGCACAGCAGAAGCTCTTGGGAATCGCGGTGGGCAACTATAATATTTTAAAGAATGAAATACATTGAAATTGCCAACCCACCAACCAATCAAGCAACAAAACCAACCAAAAATGTTTATTTTTAAAAGATTCTGGTGATCAGGGATATATATATATATATTTTTTTTTTTTAAATGAACATGATACATGCGCCTCTGTGTTCATTTATACAGAGCACATTTAAGCTTGCCCATTCAGACCACCAAATGTTCACAGACAACGCCCAACAACTGTGCATGCTTGCTTGTGCTTCTCTGAGACTAAATGATGACCTTATGTAGATCACTTCTTCTGTGGACATCTGTAACCCAATAGGATGTGGACATTTTTAGGTAAACAGAAGCATAGTCTTTATATTGTGGGTACAGTCATTTGTGGTCTTTGTTGACTGTCCACCGGACAAAAACCCTCATCTCAATATCAGGCTAGAGCCTCATGGTTCATGTTGCGTGTATGTCACATATTAAATTATATTTTTGATCAGGTTATTGTTTGTTCAGTAATACGTTTCATATGCAAAAACTTAGGCCTCACCAGGAGGCCACCAAATAGGAGATAACAGTTACACATCATTTATCCTGATTTCAAAATTTTTTAGCGTCTAAAATTGATTCAATATGCATGTTTGTTATCCCTGGAAACAACTTCCCATATTTTTTCTGAGGCAACTTATGTAACAGTAGTGGCTAGAGAAGGTACTGATATTTCCCCTGTGTTATTGCTTTTTCTTGCTTAAACAACATGGTCATTGTCACCTTTTGACCTGGCTGTGTCTCCACAAATCCCAGCATGGCCTTGTGTGTGTTAAAGATTGCTACAGTTGTTATATTGCTGGATATATTATTGTATGTTACAATGATAACATTGGAGCCAGTGATTTCAAACAGGTCTGACTATCATTGGATTTTTGTTGGTTTCTTAATGTAACATCAGAATTCAGATCCCATACAAATATCTAAAATGTATGCCGTGCTGGAGTCACAAAAATCCCTGAACAAATAGTGTTCTGGACCTCTGTGAATGTGTAAAGCATTGAAAGTCTAGAAACAAGTTTGACCATGGCAACAATTAATCTACTTTTACTCAGCATTGTTTTGCATCCCAAAACATCAGGCTCTCCGTTTAAACAACAGTCATAACAGATACAGTGTTTTCATGGAGGCTGCCGGCCGACAGCAGGTGAGTGAAGCATGTATAGCTCCAAAAAGTCCACAACCTAACCTTGTAGTATTAATTTACAATATCATTTAACTCAGGAAATGGCAAAGACATAGCCTTTGTGCATAGTATCAACTGACTGATACGGACACTTAATGTTCACTTAGGAGTTGTTGAAGCCTACATAACTCCACCTTTTTGTGTAAAAGTGCTTTTTGCTAATAAAACCGAGTGATAATGTTATACATACTGTAATAATTGATGGGCAGAGACCTGGTGGGGATGTCACACAGCATCTTCCCACATACGCAGTTATCCAAAGACCAAGACACCATGAGCAGGAATCCAATTGTAATTTACAATATCATGGATACATTGAGTCAAAATACAATTGAATTTCAATGCGTACAGTAAATGTTTTTCCAATGTCCAAGAACAATTAGATTTGTATATGTTAACAATATGGGAATATTCATTTCTATATATGTATAGCTCCATTGTTGCTCCTCATAATAATTAAAAAAAGGCATGTAACTTCCGAACAGATTCACGCAACACCATGAAACTTTATGGAAATGTTGGTCATGGGGCAAGTTATTACTGATTAACTTTTCACACTGATTGGCCAAAGGAGTGTGTGGTGGTGGGCGTTGGCTTCTCATAGAAAGGCATGTAACTCTTGAACGGAAACACTCGTTTGAAAATGTGGCACATTTAAAAGTTGAAGTTTGATGCACTTTCTTTGCCAAATATACAGTATAGAAAGAATTTTAGTAAACAATATATTGTTACCTTATGTTTTCGCCCCCCTTATGTTTGTCTTAAAGGCCCTATATGTAGTTTTATGCTTTAAACAGATTATAATTAAATTTCTGGTGATTGCATAGTATAATGGCAATGGGAGAATGAAAAAATCGCGGTTTAAATACATTTCCTAGAAACCTTGTATTCAAAATGAAATTCCCTCTTCCTCCGGGCAGGAGACCTGACGTTTCGCTTTACGGCAGACATGAATTGCTACCAAGTCAGGAAGATATTCAGCTTGGCTTGTAGAGATAGCTTGCTGCTTGTAGCCAGTATAATCCAGTCAGCGGCAGGACGTTGTTTATAGAAGTTACATTGCTTACAGTAAACGTTCTAACTTACTTTGAGGAAATGGCGGACTCTGGACCTAAAAGCAGCCTTTTTCGGAGGACGTAGAGAGAGAGCGATTGAGCCCGGATAATACCAGTGTCCCTTGGACGGCGTTCATCCAGGGGAAAGCGCCGATATTTGAGAGGG
>OMLI01024954.1:0-13114 GCA_900302605.1 Rondeletia loricata | reverse complement strand
TCTGCTACAGTGTAGTCATGGATGCTAGCTACAGACGTTTCTATGGTTACAGTTCTGCTACAGTGTAGTCATGGATGCTAGCTACAGGCATTTCTATGGTTACAGTTCTGCTACAGTGTAGTCATGGATGCTAGCTACAGGCGTTTCTATGGTTACAGTTCTGCTACAGTGTAGCATGGATGCTAGCTACAGGCATTTCTATGGTTACAGTTCTGCTACAGTGTAGTCATGGATGCTAGCTACAGGCATTTCTATGGTTACAGTTCTGCTACAGTGTAGCATGGATGCTAGCTACAGGCGTTTCTATGATTACAGTTCTGCTGAACTGTTTTTTGTCAGAAGCTTATAAATTATTTTAGCTTGAAATAAAATCATTTTAAATCAATAGTTGGGGTCAAATGATGAATGTCTTTGGTCAGTAGCTGTGTAATAAGCAGGATAACAAATTGACAAATGTCTTTACATTGCTATTTACTGCATATTTTCTTTGACCAAACACTTCTGCCTCAAGCGAGCATTAAATTTTTTTTGCAATATTGAGTACAATTTTAATTCAACCTTTCTAATTCAAGAAGAGAGAGAACAAGGACAGAGGAATTAGGAGGAGTTTGTTCTCTTGTTGAGAGATTAAATGAAGGCTTATAGATTCGGTAGAGCTGAGATTCTGGGTTAGACGCGGGTGGAGAGAGGAGCCTATTGCTAGATGCTGTTTAAGGTAAACCCTAAGTAAAACAGCGCCCCCTGTGTTCGCCCCATAACCAGGCTGGGAAATCCTCACCTGCCAACGGCCACATGCTGGTAAACTGAGGCTGTAACTGTTGAGTTAGTCGACTCTACAGGTAACCAACCATCATTTGGAGTCAAATTCTATTCTAAAAATTCTAGCTCACTGGTAGAGCCAACCAGACTTTGAGAATAGCTGGTGAATTTACTAGCCTCTGTACAGAAACCAAACCATGGGAAAAAATTTACTTAAAACCCTTGAGGAAGTCATAAATTTGCATATTCTATATATATTTACATTCCAAATAAAGGCATTTCATATTTAACTCACAGTTGTGCCTGGACTTGGATTTATATACTTTCTTGACACTGGAATTGTACTTTTTCCATTGTTTTGTTTTCCATTTACTTCCTCCCAACCCATGAGCATCTGTGAAGTTGGTTTGAAATCCTGATGCACTCCAAGTGCAATTCTTCACCTGGCTTTGATTACTATTGGCTGCAAGCATTCCTGACTGCTAGTTACTGGTAATGTTGCTCATGTAGGAATTAAAGCTTATTCTGCTGTTGCAAACATTGTAAGTCGCTCTGGATAAGAGTGTCAGCTCAATGCCCGAAATGTAAAATGATTGTTTATTTAGTTGGATTGAAGATATTTCTCCACTCACTAATGAAGTGGCCCCTTCATGATACACGGGCTGACAGCGACTGTCCTTTGAAGCTGTAAGTGTGTCATGTTTGGATTGTTTGATGGAGAAAAAAGGACATGTAATTTAAGTTATGGAGCCATCTTAAAGAAATAGAGTATTTTGGAAAAGGAGTGAGTGTGTGTGTATACTTACAGGAGCAGTTTGTGAACGTGAGAAGAAAGGTGGGGGGGTCTCCTCTTCGCTGTCCACCGTCCAGTGTCTGGCATTGTACACCGCTTTAGTGGGAGACTGCAACACACACACACACACACACACACACGCGCGCACACACCACATATTAGAACAACTCTGAAGCACAAATGTCTTGTGTAAGTAAAGTAAGAAACATTACAACACATTTTAAGTGGCTGGGGAAAAACTTTAGTGGGTAATTTAACAGTTTAATAGGAGGAGATAACCTTGCAGATTGGTACAAAGGTAGACGAGATAATGAGAGCATAATACTGTGTTGGAATATTGAGTTTGCCTCCTTATTGCAAAATCGGTCTCTCGGTTGTCTCAAGGCTTGAATATCAAATCAAATCAAAGTAAAGTTTATTTGTCACATACTCCATCATACAAGTACAATGTGCAGTGAAATGCTTTGTTACCGACTCCTTAAGTGTGCTAATATACAATAAAATAAAATAAAGATAATACAAATAGGCAAATATATGTAAAAGTGGAATGTGCTGTAAAATATAAACAAAGATGGATTGTACTGTACAGCTGAGTTAAATAGAAAAATAGACAAGTATGATCCAATCCAATATCCCTTTTTAACTTGTTTGCTACCTTCAGAAGGGGTGCAGCTCAAAAGTAGGACAGTGTTATATATTTTGTATAGTATTATTTAACACCTGTGTTAGAGGAGGACTTGTGTACAGGATGGGAAGTTACAACCAGCCACATGCTGGTAAATTTGTGCCATATTAAGTTAGTCTACTCTACCAGGGACTTTGGCAGGTAACCAACCATCATTAGTAAGGTCCCATTCTATTCTAATAACCTTAGTTGGCTGGTTAAGTCTTGATAATAAAATGGAAAATAACACCATGAAGTGGTCTGAAAGCTATCTCAGTGACAAAACACAATCAGTTGGAGCAGGACTTAAATCTGGATTCCTCACTATTTCCAGAGGCATCCCACAGGGTTCCATTTTAGGTCCACTTCTCTTCACGCTTTTTATAAATAATATTTGTAGTTCTGTGAAGCTTCCTAAATTCAATTTCTATGCTGACGATAGTCTTGTTTTCCACAGCAGCCTCTAAGTCCATGGCATTTTCCAATCTCCAATCTCACTCGCAAGCCTTACAAATGGCGCTTATTGATCTCGCACTCCTTCTAAATGCAGATGACATGAAGTGCTTGCCATTTCCCAGGAAGCAAGACTCAGTTCCAAGATTCCCTATCAGCACCTTAAATGGAAACCTGATAGAAAAGGTGCAGTCTTATTAATACCGTGGCATTTGGATTGATGAAAAACAGTCATTCAAAACTCATGTTGAAGAGTTAACTAAAACTCTGAAAATGAAACTTTCTCCTGTAGAAATAGGGCATGTTTTTCACCAGATAACACAAAGCAAATTGTTCAGTCTACTTTTATGTCCATTTTAGATTATGGTGACATTAGCTATATGCATGCAGCTGCCTCTACCTTGAAGCCTCTTGATAAAGTATACCACAGTGCTCTGTGATTCATTACAGGAGACAGTTTCCACGCACACCATTGTGACCTTTACCAAAATGTGGGATGGCCGTCCCACTCGATGATAAGGGATTGTCACTGCCTGTTGTTTACTTTTTAAAAGCTCTCCTAAACAAGTTGCCTTTACTTGAAGTGTTTATTGTACATACTGATTTGTGTGTCTTGTGTGTCCATGTTGTAACATTGTAAGTTGTCCGTAGAGACAGAAAGACATATACAGAGTCAAAGAGAGCAGAGACAGACAGTAGAGAGAGAGAGACAGAAGGGACAACATCTGACTGGATGCACATTAAACTGGTGAGTCCGCCAGCACTGATCAAACAGCAGGACACACACCACACACACACTTAAGAACAAACACAGAGAAACAGACACCTAACCCCACAAACACACACAAAAACACCCCAGGAAACAAAGACACACACCCTCCCACACTCATCCTTGGCTCGTCTCCTGTCCTCTCCATATATTTTTTTGCCAAACCTGAGGTTGGCGGTTGCCGGGGTATTCATAATGAAAAACAAAAGGGGGGAAAGAAAAGAAAGGAGAAAAAAAAGAAGAGAGGGTTGGCTGTAGAGCAGAGCGCTGTGCCCGGCAGGAGGGGGGGGGGTGTTAATAACCGCAGGGTTAATAAGCAGAGACAAAAGGGGAGATCGGGGATGAGCTTCGCTATGCTGGAACATCAAGTCACCGAATTAAACCTTCCTACAGTAATCTGAACGACACAGACGGCCACCTACCCCGCCCCCCCGCGCCCCACCCACCGCTAAGCTGCATGGGAGAGATGGGGGAGATGGAGGAAGCTGTGTGAGTGCTGCTGTGTTCACGTTGTGGCCTAAAAATGTCCGTAAACAGCAAACTGCTTTTTCATTGTCACAGTAACTTTGATAAACATGAGCTTGTGCATCGATACAATAAAAACAGATCTGTTAAAGCTGCTAGGTGTTGTTTTTTTTAAAGATGTGTTTTTTGGCATTTTGCCTTTATTGGATGGGTCACAGTAGAGATACAGGAAAACGATTGGGAGAGAGAGAGAGGGGGAATAACATGCAACAAAAGTCCTAGGCCGGATTCGAACCCAGGACGGCTCAGCTACATGACATGCACCTCAGCCAAGTGACACACCAGGATGTCCCACTATGTGTAAAATTGTAACATCAAGAAATCATAATTTTTAGATTAGTATAATTACTGTAAACAAACGAGACCATCGCCCAGAAGACTACCAGCCTCTATCAGTCTTTATTAGCCTCTATCAGCCTCTATCAGTCTCTATCAGTCTCTATCAGTCTCTACTCTGTATTTCACATTGTGAGCCACCGGGTCGGATTTGGCAGGAAATCTGCTGGATTGCTTTACGGCACAAAACAGGAAAAGGGCGCTGTTCTTCCAGAGCAAACGGAGCAAGTAGCAACATCCTCTTTGGGACAGGAAGTAACAGGGTTTATGGGAAATGTGGTCTTAAAGCTACAATATGCTATTTCTCTCCAAAGTGTATTGTTGAAGAAGCAGATGGCGAATGCAGCCAATCTGCAATTTAAAAAAGCAACGCTGCCATTTCTTTTCTTCCTGCTTTCCTCCATTGTTGTTGTTGCTGTGACTTCCTGCTCTGTGGCCGCTAGCCTCACCTTGATAGCCACAACCAGTTCACCGCTGGCCACGCCCATAAGACACGCCCACAGATTATCATAATGACTTTCAATGGATTTGGGATTTGTGGACTTCCTGACCTGTGGGGGGCAGTAATACGCGTACAAGCGTTCCAATCTGTTTAAACATCAAAAGATGACCTGAGTGGCAGACTTAATGTTTGATTCCCTGTAAAGTTTCGCGCACATTTTTTCACCTTTTTGGGCCCTCGCCAGTTTGCATCCCTGCTTGTTTTGACCTGAAAAGTTCCTCTTGCAGTTTTCCTTGTGGGGTGACAAAAATAAAATAAAAACTGAGGTAGTGCAGGAAAAACAGTCTCAGGCTGGAGCTGTGGAGAGGGTCATGGTTATGCATCCAATAACCACTCATCCCATAAAAACGTTCCCCAAATAAACCCAACACCACCTCCTACATACGGATGAGTCCGTCTACGTGCTGTCATTATGATAACCTCTAATATCTCCCTCTGTCCTCGGTGGAATAACATAACAGCACTTCAGCTCCGCCTACGCCGCGAACGCAGAGTTTACTGTAATTGAGCCTGAGTTTTGACGACTCCAGTATAGGCTGGTCACTTCCAAGGGCCATCGTTTTTATAATGAGCTCAACTCGGCTCCGGCGCTCATTTATGTTAACTGGAGTGAGAGAGCCAGAATGTACATTAGAGAGAGAGCGAGAGAGAGAAGAGAGTATATTAGTAGAGGAGGGGGCAGACACAGAGACAGAGGTAAAAAAAAAGAAGATATAGAGAGACACAGTGATCCAGAGAAAGCGATAGAGAGACAGAGAACATTATTCAAGTGAGAGAGAAGCAAAGTTATTGTGAGAGTCGGGGCATCAAACTAGAGAACGAGGGAGGGAGAGAGAAAGTACATCAAGTACATTATTATGCTCGTATGGGCGATGCGTCTGGTAATACTCTCCCATTGGTCTGCAGTGGAAATTAACAGAGGAAATTAACTTTATAGTTTCCTCCAGGTGCTGAGAGAGAACTTCAGGACAAAGTTATCGGCGTCTCTATTAAGGCTTCGGACAAGGGAACAAGAACAGAGAATGCACCGTAGTTCCCTTAAAGGGCACTATTGAGGAATTCTCTGTTCACACACACAAATGATCAAAGATGATTAATGTACACATTTTGTTTGAGTGGTTACATTTAAAGTTATTGCATTATTGTATTGTGAGGACCGAGTCTTCACATTCATTCAATAGATACCCTTTTAACTAAAGTTAAATCCAAGTTTTTCATCTTATGCAAGCGTTCGATTAAAGTTGGGGTTTCAACTTCCGGATCGTTCCGGCCCAATTTAACCCGTGAGTTTAGGCGTGGCTGGTGCTGCTGCCATCTCTTCAAGTCTAGTCTCTGAACAAAACGAGAAAGTGGTCTGGACTCACTTCAGCGCAGTTCATATTACAAACTCAGGGTCAGGGTTGTTTCTCGTAACGTCACACACACCACTAGCGCAACGTCACCGCTGTCAGCGCTGTGCTTAAAGAGACAGATGCCCATTAGCCAGATCAAACCAGTCATTCCCATAATAAAAACATACAGATTTTTTCAAATTGCTGGTATTGTACCCTTTTCAAAACTCTAGTACCGCAGTACTTTTTCAGTGCCGGTTTACCGTGCAACACTACTCTCCACCCCTATAAAACACCACCGATCCATATACATGAGTGCATTTCCACTGGTCTGGATTTCTAACATTGATCCGTCTCCACTATAAAAAGGCACCCGACTCTTATGAAATCAATAGAGTCTGATAACAGGTCAGCCCAGTCTGAGAGCCGGGGAATGAGAGGCCATTAGCACGCTGATAAATAAAAGAGAAGCGGTTCAGAGATGTTCAACAACAACTCCATCCCTTCCTTCATCCAGCCATGAATAATCCAGAAGGCTAAACCAGTGCTGGCCTCCTCTGCGATGCCTACACACAGAGAATACTGAGTCATACTGGGGCCTGGATGGGTCCGTCTGCTTCCCACTGCTAGATGTGGATCTGAATGTGAATCGCAATATGAACCACTTCAATTTCCTAACTTGGAGTAACATGGACTCCTAACATGGTATTCTGGTGCTGAGCCCAATTTCTGGCCTACTGATTAAATTGCACATTGTAAAAAACGTTCATTGTATTCAGAGCAAATCTTACCAAACAACATCTCATGTTTTTATAAAGAATGTTTCTTGTTTTCTGAAAAATTTAATATATTGTATGGCAATTTATATTGCAATATTCAGCAAAAAAATCGCAATATGATTATTTGTCAATATCGTGCAGCCCTAGGGATTTGAACTGGTGACCTTCCAAAGACCAATTACTTCGCAGTCACAAGTCTAATTCTCAGATTCACAGATTCAGAACATTTAACATTAAGTATCAGCAAATACTAAATACTGATCCATACACTTTTACTGAACAGTCTAGACTATAGATTATTAGTTTGGGGACAAAAACTGATAGAGATATTAGATACTTTGTCATAGGAGAGATCTAACACCCTTTTATGTGTGAAAAGACAAAAATCAAGTAGTTATACTTTTTGGATTAATTTCTGAACAGCTGTTGGTATCAGAAACATTCTCCAATAACATTATCCTATTCAGTCTGATATGTGATACTAGTCTCGGTACCGCAGCTATGTGTCCTGTCAACGTGCCCTTGAGCAAGACACTGAACATCTACCTGCTAAGTCATTGTAAATGACTCTGGATAAATGGATCATCAATGCTTCCACATACAAAACTTTTAAATCTGTATTTATATCCTTTTTGTTGTTTGTTCAGTGATTTATAACTAATGCTCTGTTCACATCGCAGGTGGAAGCGTCCCAATTCAGATTTTTCCCCCCTCACATGTGGCGTTTTTCAGTGTGAACAGCAAAAAGCTGCATGGAGTCGCATTTTTTAAATTCTCATCTGGATCACAGCTTGTCAGCTTGTCTGAACAGTGGCAGCATGGAGGACAACAAGACACAACAATGGAAAAAAGCCAAATAGCGACTTGATTGGGATTTGGGGAGACGCCTCACTTCAGTCAAACTGATAGGACGTCTTTTGATATCGTTACTCAGCGTGTCTTTTCGACATCGCTGTCGGTTCATATTGACAGCAGATATGGGTTACATCCTAGAACAGATATGAGCAGTCATCCAAAGGCCACTGTGTGAACGTAGCCTACATGTGACGTGGCATTGGCCTAAGTGAAAGCCAAAAAACCCTGATGACTAACGCCGTTCTGTCTGACCTTCTTGGGTCCGCTGAAGATCCTCCGGTAGGTGTCTGGGTTCTTCTCGGCCGGTTTGCCCCGAGGCGGCCTCCTGGGAGCCTCGGCCACCACCCTGAGGCTGTCCTCCGAGAAGTCCAGGACGTCTGCAGACACGACACACAACCGGCATCACGATTCAGTATTACTGTTATTGACATGTGTGTAGCAGGAAGAGGGCAAGGACAGGACGTGTGTAGCAACCTTTGCCCTCATACACTCATTGGGGAGGGCATTTTTCTGCTTTCTTGGGCATTTTTACAGTAGAGAGAGACAGGGAAGATGGTAATAAAGGTCCCACGCTGGATTCATGTGTGTATGTGCCTTAGCCCAGTGAGCCCTGTCGCACTGGGTTTCATGATGATTTTTCTGGTAATTGAATAAATTGGTCGCATTACTTGAAGCTGCAGCAGGAACTCTTAAGGCGAAGCACGGTATCTATGCACATTTTGCATCCATCATGGGCAAATCTACTGGTGATAGACAAAATAGTTTTTGGCTAATAATTCTCTGTCATTTGTAAATATTTTGGATTTAAAACAGGGATAGGCAACCGTGTGCCAAGGAGTGCCAAGAGTCTGCAGGTTTTCATTCCAACCGAAGACTACACCAGGTGATCTTACTGATGAGTTCCTCCTGTCTGGTTGAAGGTGTGCTACTTCAACCAGACAGGAGGAACTAATCAGTCTGGAATGGTGGATGTAAATAGAGACGAATATGCTTTAAGGAAGTCTATCTTACCGTCCGCCATAAGATACTACAATGAGTCAATCCCAGAGTATTTCCTCAGCTTGGACCAATAGTTTTTATACTGATTGTGTGCATATATTAATTTCTCTTTGCTTTCTCTTTACTTTTCTATTTCTATATTACTTGTATGCTGGTGGGGAAAACAATTTCACTAAAAAAAGTATTAAAGTATATATTCAGTTAACAGTTTCATAATATAATATTGAATGCTTATATTCAAATCCCATTATTATTGATCATGTAAACTAAAATGGAGTTATACAATTAATACAAAATTAATCGTGCCGCCCTTGAGTCAGCAGGCACAGAACTGAACACAGAATCCGCACCAGAAATCTGAGTGAATTAAAAAACTCCTCTTTCCTTAGCGCTTATTCCATTTATTTTCTAGCACTTCGCTCTTGACCGCTCGATGGTCACAGGAATACTGGAGGGAAACTACGGCCCCGACTTTTGCACTCATGAGTTTTGGTTGCTTGTAATGTTGGTTTTCTAGGAATTTGATATGATCAACACATTTGATATAATCTGGGCTCAGATCAGTCTGCGAGTTGATCGGTGTAGTGTAGATTGACTCGGTAAAAAGCCCACGCTATCAGATAATGTTGGCTGAGCATCGGTTCCGACCAAACCTCCGATCGGGGTTTCCCCTCCCGAGTCCCGACTGTCGAAACGGACAAATATGGTGTTAATCAAACCGATAATCCTCTAGTGTGTCCTCAGACTGACCAGGTGAATCCAGGTGAGAGCTATGACCCCTTATTGATTTCACATGTATCCACTTCAGTGATGAAAGGGAGATGGAGATGGAGATGAAGGGGAAGAGTCAGGTTACAGAGGGAGTTTTCAGCCTGACGGAATGAGTCATGGTGTGCCAAAGAAGGTTCAAGGCAAGGACGGTAAGAGGACGGGTCTTATTTTGTGCACTCAGGGTATATAATATTTACTAGCTCTTTTAGAGGGGGGGCTTATACATAAAAAATACCACTAAATACCAATGTCACTGACATCTTTTCCCCATTTTAAAGCTATTTTTACTCCAGGGTAGTGCAGCACGATACTCATATATTGCTCATGTTGCTATTGGAGTGGGGAGTGGGCGGTAGTCCATACTGCGATTTCAACAGTCCTACTCTAGGACTTGTCTTAATCCATGTTTATAGAAGCAGATTCAAATGTTTGGAAATGGCCTGAAATGACAGTGACAGTGTCTTTATCATGTGTTATGCATTTCTCAGGGCTTTCAGTTTATCTCATGTCCCTGTGGCCTCGTTCAGACCAGATAAACACAATGACTAGCTGCTGAGTATGATGAGCTCAAAGGGGGTGAAGTTAGTCCTGCTATTAGGGTGTCCTGCTGTGTGTGTGTGTGTATAGTTATGTGTACATAGTGTATTAATGCTGGTGTGGGGGTTAGGGGCGGGTGTGTGTGTGTGTGTGTACAGTACACAAGGCAATTGGCCTCTACTGGTCTGACCTTAAAACTACTGAGCATCAAAACATCTGCACTTTTTCTTTCTCATACCAGCAGGCAACTCTCAATACTGTGTGTGTGTGTGTGTGTGTGTGTGTGTGTGTGTGTGCATGTTCTTCACATATTGGAGTTTTAGCTATACAAACATTTCTCTGAGGCAGAGCTGCTCCGGAGGCAGAAATAATCTGATTGGTTGAGTTAAACATCAGTGGGCGGAGCCAAAGAACCACAGTAACATTAGACTGAAGCCGAGTGAAAAAGACAAGAGGTAAGAGAGGAGGAAGATAATATTATGAAGCCTAGCGCTCTGCTACTAACTGAAACAATACAATCTATCCATACTAAGCTATCTAGGTTAGCTAGTTAGCTAGCTGACCTTCAAGTTCAAACTAGCCATACTAGCCTATAGCTATCTAGGTTAGCTAGTTAGCTAGCTGCTGAATGAATGACAAAAATAAGTAATTGGCATTTGCTTTTATTTATATTTTGACCAGAGTTCCTTCTTTACTATGAAAGTTTGCCAGTGAAAAACGGTGGTGCTTTGGCTCCGCCCACTGAGGTTTAACCAATAAGATGCTCTGCCTCAGAGAAATGTTTGTATAGCTAAAACTACAACCTGCATGCTCTTCGTTGTCCCCTGCGTGTGTGTGTGTGTGTGTGTGTTAACCTGTGTGTATCCTGCTGCTCTCTGAGTACTTTTTGTTCTCCTTGGCTGCCAGTCTCTCCCGACTCTCCAGCATCTCGAAGGGATCGGGCGGACTGTCCATCGGCATGTCCATCGGCATGTCCATCGGCATGTCCATCGGCATTTCCATGGCAACCGCTGAGGCTGCCTTGGCGACAGCAGCCCTCTTGGCCTTCCTCCTCTCTTTAGAGCCATCGTCATCATCATCGCCGCCGCTGTCGCTCATGTCGTCAAAGCCGAAGTATTTAATCTTGTAACTGGAGCTGCCCGAGGCGTTGTCGGTGCTGTCCTCGTCCTGCTGGGTCTCGTCGAAACCAAACAAGTCCAGCTTACTGTCCTTCTTCGACTTGCTTTGTGTCTGCCTGATCCTGCAGCGAGAACAAAGAATGCGTCAAGATGGGTGGAGTAGTAGTAGTATATACCAATTCTAATATATCGAATTAGATAAGTTGAATGGAAACAGTGAAGTTCTCGAAATTATGTGATAAACAGATGGAAATGCATTTGTCGAATAAACATGACAATGATGATGAAAATATCTGTCTTCCATACCTGCCGTTTCTCCCAGGTATAAGTCTACATCATGGTTGTATGACCATTAGATGGTGCGTATATTGCAGTTAATTTTTTGTATTTTCAGCTTCGGACAGAGTTCTTAAATTCTTAAAAGAGTCTCAATTTTCTCATAGATGTGTTTTCTCGTGTTCAGGAAGCCTATTTATTCCCTTTAGCCCAGCTGATGGAAACAAACCTAATTCAAATGTTATTTTTTGTGACATTTCAAAAAAGTACTTGAAATTCCCTTGACAGCAGGATGGAAACGTAGCTTACATGTGCCGTTGATAGTGTTAGTTTGATGTCACTACACCAGTTTCAACAAGACAAATTACTCTACATTTATTGTCCTTGGCTAAAAGTGATAACACCTGAATGCCAGTAACTACAGCGGAGATGATCTTTTATGGAGGTGTGCGTGCTGAAATGTGAGAATGTTTGACCTGAATGAAAGACTGTTTTAAACTTGGAAATTCATGCAGAAAGACGGAGACAAAGGAGAGAGAGAGAGACAGTTACAGATTATCAGGGAAGACACAGACCGAAGCTTCAGACAAAGAACGATCATTGCTTTGCAAGGATACTTCCTTCAAAAACGCTTTTTGATTAAAGCACATTTCACTAACCAATAAAATGTATTTCTGTGCAACACCTGTTCATGCCATTTGCTTACCAATTGTACTCTGATCATACTCAATTGAGTTTCTCACTGAAAATACCTGAAGGGTAGCGGAAACAAATCCTGAGATCTGACGGCAAGTAACCAACATTTTGAAGCTTTTCAAAATCTTCTTGAAATGGGCTAAACACCCCAAGTGCCTCCATTTGGACTTTTGGAATACTTAGCCAGATATGAATGAAATCTGGTTTTATAGGGAAACCTTTGTAATGACATGAAAACAAATTACCTCCGAAACTAAACAAAAACTAGCAAAACTCATCTGAAAACTTGAAACCACACACCAAGAACACAATCAAAATAAAAACTATTGCAAATAATGGAACCACTAAAACTCTGGTGTAGGCCTATACAAAATGTTGCGTATCAATATCAATTCAAGGTTTATGGGACGTTGTACTGAAGAATTAACGCAAATGATGCAGAGAAAATAATTTGCCATCACATACCGAAATTAGCTTTCTTTTGACAAAGACAGATATCGAAAAAAAATGTTATTTCAGAACCGGCATTGAATTTGTAAACGTTTGGACACCAAAACTAGTTCAGATTATTCAAGAGGCCCAGCCCTAGCTTGGTTTGTCATACCTGGGTTTGGCAGTGGCTTGTTCGGTCTTCTTCTTCTGCCATCCCGCCTCTCCCAGCTCTGTTGTACTGCCAGATCCGGCACCACCACTACCACTAGAGGGCGCTCCACCACTGCTAAACTCCTCCACCCCTCGGTCCTGGATAGTGACGTTACACATCGACACACAAGACGGGTGGAGCACCGTGTAGTCCCTCGTCCTGCCCCGCCCCCCTCTGCCACCAGTCGTCTTATTACTGGCGTCAGACGTGGATTTGGGAAGATCTGCGCCAAAAACCGTGCTGGTGTAGCTGCTGGAGTCCGAGGCGTTGCCGGAGCCCTGTTTGTTGGGCCTCCTGTAGGTCCGACA
>OMLI01024896.1:3034-15327 GCA_900302605.1 Rondeletia loricata | reverse complement strand
CCCCCCAACAGTACTATTTATTCTCTGCCATATTTATTCAACCCGCACTACTACTTGCACCTTATCCACACCATTATTCTTCTGTATTATATTCTATATCCATATCTTATCTTAATCCATACTTCATCTATATTGTAGTTATGTTTATACTGTACTTATGTTATAGTGTATATTGTATAGTGTTATTTGGAAATTCTGCTTAGGTTTATAATGTGTAATAGTGTATATGTCAATAGTGTATTTTAATAATTCGGTGTTTAAATGTCTATTTATTGATATTGTCTGTATAGTCTTGGAGCTTGGCAACCAAGCATTTCACTGTACGTGGTCCTCGCGACAATGTTGCATGTGACAAATAAAACTTTAAACTTGATGTGACAGTGCATCTTTCCCCACTGCCTGTGTTACTGTTGTCATTCCTGCTACCAACAAAACTTTCTCTTGGGATGAGATTCTCTCAGATCTTAAAGCTGCAATATGCAACTCTTTCTTTTTTTAACATTGATATTAATAAACAAATAGCATGTAATATACACTATCAGTATGTGTCTGTCTGTGAGCCTGTGTGTACATGCCTAATCCTGTTTACCTGACATTTTTAATTATATTCGGGAACATTCTATGGGTGCGGCAAGCAGTGAGCTTGGTTGTGGCTATCAAGGTCAGGCTAGCAGCCACGGCGCAGGGAAGTCATAGCAACAACAATAATGCACAGAAGTAAGAAAAGAAAGCGCAGCGAAGCCAATTGTGCGGCAGACATAGTCTTGCGATACCAGACAATCGGAGATCTCCGCCTACCAATCGTCTGGAGACTTTTGAATGCAAGGTAGTTGCTAGAACGCCGGAGAGTACAGCCGCTAACAAACCTATGCCTACTGCTTTGGACGACAGTGTTTACATGCACACGACTTCTGCATGTCACCGCCCCAATATGAAGGGCCGTCCTAAAGACGTTTGTTTGGTTCTGCCGTTTTTTTTAAAACTCTCTAATTGTTTCCACCCAGTTTTAACAACGAAACCTGGTTGAATGTCCTCAGTCTCTAGTTGAGCGAAGCGGTTAGAGGCTGACTTGTGAGTCTATGGCAGACAAGGCCCGTTCAAAAACACGAGTGAACATCAGCAGGGCTTTTTTTATTGCAGATCGTCTGTTTCTTCAACGCCTGTTGTGAGCTTTACATGCCGGTTACCACCTCAGGCTAGATGCCGTTTCAAGGTAGACAGATCAAGATGACCGACACATGTTGGGTCGGGAACTTGACTCAAGGCAAAAGGTTGTATATTGTAGCTTTAAATCCTGAAAGCATGATAGATAGCTGCACTTACAATCAATTTAAAGGCACTCTGGAATTAGCCACAGGAAAGCATTTCCAGACTGCGTTTACTTAAACTGGAAGTGTGTGGGCCTAAACTAAAGGTTTTGATTTAGCTGTTTTACAGCTGTTCTGTTTCTCCTGTGTCTTTCCCTTTTATTTTAATGAAATTGCAAATTAAATGCCAAAAATATGACTTTTTGCACTCTTAACTAGGTAGTAGACCCTTGAGTGTTAGATTTAGTACAAACTACACATTTGACACACACACACAAAAAATACAAAATGAACAAAATAAAAAAACACATACACCCACAATTCAAAGTTGCTCTGGTTATCAGCTGAACTGTGACCCTGGCCCTAGCTCTTCCAAGCTAAATCTCAGCCGTGGGCAAAAATGTGCACCACACACACACACACACACACTCACACACGAAACCAGGTCATGTGGACAAGTGCACTGACCAAAAAAACCCTCAATCATTTCTACTTGACTTGCTGTATCATCATACAATACTATCCAGCACATGGCACCGTTTATGCCCTGCATCCTGTCCTATAAAATAAAATTCATCAAAAAGGTACATTATAAAGTTATATGGATATAATTTTATGACGATGCTTACCCTCACTGTAGTTGCACCCTTCGTTTAAGGTTAAAGTTTGTAAATCCAATGCTCCAAAGACTCAGGATTCCCCTCTCACTCCTGTCTCGTTGTCAGCGCTGAGCTTATTACTGAGAGAGAGAGAGAGAGAGAGAGACAGAAAGAGAGAGAGAGAGAAAGAGAATGACATGAGGGATGGGCGGTCAGTCTGCCAGTTCAGCAGCCAATCAGATTTGCTTGTTGCTGGAGTTTACTGCCATAAATCTTTCTTGACAGCCCTATAGTCACCTGACTGACAGTTATGGCTCAACACAACGGACCGAGTTGACACACAAGGCTGTTACCTATAACTGAATGGTTTCTTTCCTACATGCTACATTGTATTTCCATGTCAGTCAAATAAAGTTTAAGTTACCTGATGTTAATTTAAAAGTATTTCAACAAAAAAAATACAGACACATGTATCGGTGGAAATGTTACTATTTGGTGAACAAATTTCTTCAATGATATTTCACTTCAATGATTTTGCAAGAATGGGTGTGTAGTGTTATCTCATTTTGGAATGAAATCAAGTAGGCCCACACACAAAGTAATGGGCCCAATCTAAAAACACTGTCTTCTCCAATGAAATGACTGCAAGCACAGGATCAGTAAATACTGTAGACACAAATTAGCATAATTTATTTCTTAATGGCAATGATACTCAGGTAATTTTCTGAGGCAACATAAATGTTCATGACACTATTGTTCCATACAAGCTACTGTGTTATCCATGTTGATTTTGATCATTTTATTGAGATACAGAAGGAAAAATATCACACATAACAATTCCCTGTGTTTCCTCATTTGTGCCTGGCAATATCAAACAAACAATAAGCCAATCTATGACAGAGATCCTAAGTGAAATTTAACATTTCCTCATTTACACCCGACATTAAAATCTCAATTAATCTAGATTGCGTCAACATAGGGCACCATGCCACATTTAAACACAAGCATAATTACATCCAAAGGATTATAAACTGATTTTCATAAACCACTTTAGGAGGTAGTTTGGAGAACTCAGAAACCAATCCTTCTTGGATGCATGTACACCTGTGTTGAAATCAGACCTGGGTCAAAGAGAGAATACCAGCCTATAGCATAACAACAGCTTTGGCACCCCACTTTCAAATTGATGAGGGGAAGGTTCTTAGACATTTGGCCAAATTTACAACCAAGGATGAGTATGTGGAAGGCCGTTGCCATGTGGGATGCTTCCAACCATATCACACCATCAACCTGGTGGAGGAGACTGTCCCCATTGCTGCTGCTATCCTTCAGACCCCACCCACCATCATCGGCAGCATCGGCAGCAAAATGGTCTCTCTTTGGGAACAATCACATCAAAGTACGCAACAGACTCGCAAATGCAAGCATGGAGAAAAGACTGCTGGCAATTCACTCCAACCTTAACCTGTTTAAGCCAGTGAAGATAAATGCAACACAATGGAGTGACTCAGAAGATGTACCTCATCAGGATGTTTCCTCATCAGAGGATGTAACTAGGAAGAGTGCTGGCCAACAAGTTTACGTTTTATGTTACTTAGTTTATTAACCTTTGTCTAAGAAATTATTCTCATTTTAAATAGGATTCTAGTGGCTTTTGTTATAAAAGAAAAAAACTGCCTTAATACAGCATCATGTTTGTTGAGATTCTCCTTTAAAATATATGTATCCAATAGTGTCTCATAGTGAAATATGAGTATACAGACAATGAATTAAATACAATATTTTTAAATAAAATCAACAGTATAAATTCCCAAAATGTCCATAGATTCCAACATTTTCCTAAAAATTCCCAAAAATTCTCAGCGTTCCCAGATTCCCAAATGTACCTCAAAATTCCCAAAGTTGCCTCAAAATTCACAAAAATTCTCAAAGTTGCCAGAACAGTGAATCACTGCAGCAGCATATCTGGCTTGTGCTCTCCCGCACACACACACACACACACACACATGGCTAGTGGGCTAGTAGTCTAAACACAGATGTTGTTATATCCTGCTATCTCTTGAGTCACAAGAAAAAGTATTTTGACCATTTGGGCCTTCTGAGAAAAAACTCAAAGACAAATCCAGTTAATGTAGTCTGAATCCTCGGACCAGCGAGGAAAATCTAGATGGGAAAGTAAACAAGTAACACTCTTCCTTCAAAAACTACTTAAGCGGTTCCCTTGAGCAAGGCACTTAAAACTCTCAGTGGAGCTGTTCAGTGGCCACCAGTTGAAGACTGTGGTTGTACTGGGCAGCTCCCAGGTGTGTGTGTGTGTGTGTGTCTGTATGAATGTGAAGCACGATGTCGCTGAAAAAGAGCATGCATGCTCAGCAAAACTTCCCTGGATAACTACAGGTTAAAAATACTGTTGTCACACTTCCCCTTTCTCCCTTTCTCTGTCTAACCTAAGTGGTTTTTCACACCAACTAAATAAAAATGTGAATGGTACTTTATACATTTTCCTTGCTGAGGGCATTTGAGTCATTTCCAACAATGTCTTTTATCTTGTATGAGGCATTTGATTCAGTCCCAATAGCCTTATATTTGTTCCTCAAGGCAGTGTGCTTTTAGAGAGCCTTGAACATGTCCCTGCATAAAACCTACCACACTGGTGATGATGTCACCCAGGCCTCTCTAACTTAACGGATAACTTTATTGATACTGTTAATTGGTGAATGTGCTCCTTTTTTCCCACAGTTGTGTATTTTCTGTGCTGGCCTGACAAACTCACCTTCCTTCAGGAAAAAAAATGAAGAATTTTGCTCCAAACTGAGAAATCCACCATTTGAAAACAGTGACACCGAATCTTCCAAAATGATTGATAGCACAAAATTAAAACAAATTATAGCACTTTTTTAAAGGATAGTAAGATAGTGACTTGAGTCCTTGGTTGACAAAGTATTTTAGACATTTACAGACAGGTTGGATCCTCTGTTTTACAGATACTGAACAACGGATTAAATAAGGCAATTGACTGCCCATTTTGTTTTAAAAGAGAACTGCTAGGTAAGCTGTCCAATAAGATCCAACATTTCCCATGCTGCGATAAAGTGTAACACATGTTGATGAACGCAAAAGGGGATGATCTCAGCACCTCTGACATCCCTGAAGAAACTGGATATAACCAGAATCAGATGGTTAACAGCACTGTGTAAACCTCTTTCTTTGTATTTGTGTGTGTGTGTGTCAGCTTTTCCCTCATAAATATCTCAAAAGGTCATTTTCAAACTGCCCGACATCTCATTTTGGTGCAAAACTCTTAAATTACACCATCTAACTGCTTTCACACACATGACCAGGGCATATTATGGTATGCTGATCTGGCTCCTTCCCCATGTAGGAGGCAATTCACACCGAGCCTCGTACACAGGAATGTCCAATGGGCTGTCAGCTGATAATCAAAGGCAATTGTGTTTACGTTCTGTGTTCAAGATGGGAGACAACATGACACTCCAGATGTGGGGATAAGCACTAAACTTTCACACCAAGTTTAAAAACAGTGTTTAACCCATGAGTTTGACCTTGATCAGGGTCATTTGCTGGGTCTGCTTACTTACCCGGGCCGACCCAGTTTTACACTGACAGTCAACCTGAGTATTTCCCCACATCTTTAGTCCGGTTTAAAAGGGGTATCAAACTAAAAAAATAAACAAATAAAAAACGCAAAATACTGATGTGTGTGTGTGTGGCTTGTGTGGCTGCATACAGTTTAACAATTTGCTGAGCAGGCATAAAAAAGGGAGAAAACCAGGGCCACTGACTCTGAAAAAAATACTATAAAATATAATTAGAGTGAACTTAATGGATAATTATTATAAAGTGAAATACAGCGAATATGATGGAGAATGAATCATTCAAGATCAGGCCTTCCCAACCAGTTTGGCACACTGGGGCACCAAGAAATGAGCGCAGCTTTGGCTTTAGATTTTGTTCAGATGTAAAGAAAATAACGTCAAATAAAAATATGACATAAAAATCTGATGAATTCAGCCTATGACCACATATTCTCTCTAGTGCTATGATCAGATTTTTGTTCACTTTTGCTCCTTTGCCATGCCATTCTCCTCTTGCACGATCACACTCAGCCTTATGGGACATTAATAAGCAATCGATAATGAAGTGTGCCTTTGAATTTGTGCTTCACATCTCCTAAGTGGGCTACAGTTAGTAAAAGTTGAGATATTCTACCAATATTCTAAATTATGGATTCTTACACTAATGGTCCTTTAGCTTAATACCCCTTTTTGTCTGATGGGTACCCAATCAAAACGAGTAACAATTTGTTTGAATGAGTTTGGGTCCCAGTGTGAGATGATTGTTTTCCTCTGAGTGAAAAGGTTTAAGGACCCCTGTCCTGGATCATTTATCCCTTTGATGATAGGCCATTACTCTAACTTAAAAGCCTTTTCTAATGTTAATTCATGAGGGATTATTTCACAACTCATCCAAACGATGACTCATGGCCTGGTATGTGATTAGGTCCAACCTCACATGGGGCACTGAAAAGTAAATCCCCGGTCCGTGAGTCAGGAAACAGCACCATGGGTTTCCTCGCCACTGTGAGTGTTTCAATAAAACTAAAACTCACTTTGGTGGATAATGTTGCTTCTCTCTGGACTGGCTCTCATGATGGCTGTCAACAATGGTTAGGCACCGGATGGCAGTGGAATAGTAAAAGAAAACTACATTTTAGGCATTTTAGCTGACGCGCTCATCCAGAGTGACATACATTAAGTGAGCATGTAATGTAAGGACACTTTAATAGGACACATGGCTGTTGCAGGGATCAAGCCTTTGATTTTTTTCGGTAGTGACACTGCCATCTATTTTTCTATTTTATGTGACTGTTGACGTTTTTAATAAAATACTTTTTTTTTTTAGATTCCTTTTAAGCTTAATTTGATAGTGCACAGTCGATACGGACAGATGAAAATAAGAGAGGGGGAATGACGTGTAAAATACTGTAAAATGCGGGCTGGATTCAAACTCACAGCATTTTCTAAATGTGCTTGTATGCCTTTATCCTCCTGAGCCACCGAAACGCTCCACTTAATACTTCAGCCTCAGATTCTGTATTGCATTTTTAGCATTCCTCTAGCATAATAAGCAGGTCAGACAGGGAGAGAAGGAATCCCCCTTTCTCTTGTATAAAAGGGTCATGGAAGAAAAGGCATGTCGCGTGACTACAATAGAGTGACGTTTCCTCAACTGGTCTGGTCTAACAGAACTGAAAAGAAACAGCTACAGAGACATGCAATTAAATGTTTTCAAGGATTTCAACGAATAAATCCACTTCAGTCATGAGGGGGAGATGCAGATGAAGGGGAGGAGACAGGTTAGAAAACTGAAATATGGATGGTGCTCAATATGAGAAGGGTGGTCCTAGTGTTTTTGTGAAAAAAGTGTATTGTGAAATTTTATGTGATGATACTTCAGTGCTGCCAAAAATGTTACTGTTGCCATTTCAGCATCCCAAACAATTAGTTTTTTGGCTTAACTTGGTCGAGTGCATGGGTTCAACTTCCAGCAAAACCTAAGAAACCCCTTTTGGTAGACTAGTAAGTCATCCAATAAAACCAGCAGGGAAGGGAAATAATGAAAGATGCCAATAGAAAGAATTTCACAGGGGCTATAGAATGACGTGCCACTGGTCATTATCACAATGTATTTAACAAAGAAAATTCTGCACAGGTTCCCTTTAAACCTGCAGTAGAATAGGCGAGCCAACGTGGGAAGGAATCCCCCTCTCTCTAACATAAGGGGTCAGGGAAGAAAAGACACGACGCATGACTACAATAGAATCGCATTCCTTAAACTGTTCAGAGTTGAAAAGAAACAGCTAGACAAATGCTAACATGCAGTGAAAAGACGACTGACAAAAGGGAGCGATCAGTGCTGCTGGATTCATTAACATGAGTGAAAAAACGGTGTGTGCTTTAGAATCTAATTAAAGGTGGAAAATGCACCATTAAAACAGAATTCATTTGAATGTGTATGATTACAGGTATAACATGTGCGACTTATGTCTTAGGTTGGATTTTTGAATGAATGAAAACATGATTGTGGGTAGGAACTAATGAAAACCATACTTCCATCTGCCGGCCTTTTACATTTCTGTAAAGTAAAAGATAGCTGAACAGAATCTGTATTTTATCCATAACCAGAAGAAAGGGATGGCGCTCCCCTCGTTAGGACAAATTATGACATGTATTCCCTTTATTTCAAGGGAGTGTTTCTCAAGTTTTGGGTCAGGGCCCAAAATGAGTCACAGGCCAGTTTCTGGTGGGTCCCCACATGACAGGAGTACAAGAGTGTTTATATTAGCCTAGGTCACATGGTGAGGCCAAATTGACTTGAGTTCATAGATTCAAAAAAGTTTAAGCAGTAGGACTTGCTAAACCAAGTGACAATTTCTATTTCATCATACATAGGACTGGCAGTGGTTTCCTCTGAGGAGGCAGTTTGAACTTACACACATTGAGAAGTCTTACTACTGTGATTTGTCAGGAATAATCAAGGCTGAGGATTCAATATCTATATTGTGATAATGAATGAAACATCAACAGAAAATCCTACACAGGTTACCTTTAATTTTGAACATTGCCCACCACTGTCAATAACAAAGCGAGAGGCTGGTTAGTGGTTACACTGGGAGAAGTGCTGCAAACAGAACAGACTTTTCATGCGAGGGACCTGGAGAACATATGGCTTTGATTAGAGGGCAGGGCAAAGACAGACGCCAGTGGAAACTGCAGAGAAAGAGAGAGAGGCTCTCTGTGTGTGTGTGTGTGTGTGTGTGTGTGTGTGTGTGTGTGTGTGCATCTGTGTAACAACAGAGGGAGAGGGCTGACTCAAGAAGGGGTGACTGTATTTGTAGGCGAGAATGAACTGAGTGTGCGAACGCTGGTGTGTTTGTGTGGGCGCTAACAGAGACAGAATAAAAGATGACTCAAGAGGGGTTAGGATTTAAATAAATGTATTGATCCGGTGCAGTCAATCAATCAGTCAATCAATCAATCAATCAATCAATCAATCCCCAGCTGTGGCCCAGACGAGACCAACTCAAGATAGGCTCAAGTCTGAGATTAGTCCCAAACAAATGGAAATCTGGATTCAAGACCGAGACCAGATTAAAGTACCACTGCCCTGGCTCTGGGTTTTATATCTTGATAATTCGATGATTGCTTGGTTCACTGGTTTCTAACTTCGCCTAAGATTTGTTCATGTTGACACATGTTGACTGAACTATGCAAGAATTGTGTGTGGGAGTTCTTAACTTGAATAGCTAAAGGGGAAAACCACTAGAATTTCAGCACCAGTAATATTACAGCAATTCAGTATGTGGCTATCTTCTGTTATTCAATGTCAAAGGAGCAGCTCCAGGTTCTACACCTTGACAGCATCATAAATAAAAGTGTTGGGTCAATGTTTTCTTTGAGGGGGAGCATTGTTCATGTCTGTAAATAGTGATATAGGCACACTAGGCTAAGAGAAATGCATATGTAAATTCTTAAACAGAGGTATTCCACTTTAAAGGGGAACAGCACTCAATTTAGTAATTCAGCATCTATCCTGCATTAACACTGCTGTGGCTGAAAATAGAGCAAAGCCTGAATTTTTCAAACAATTCTTCTTGATAAGCATGCAGTAAAAAAAAGTGAATTCTACAATGAGTATACATACATCTGTATGTTATCCCATGGTCAAGGGGAATCAAATATATGTGAACACAAACAACTCTCTTCCAAAGCCAGAAACCAGAGAACCAAGACTCAAACCTGTGATGTCATCAAGATATAAACTCTGGAGCTGCTCCATAGAGGAGCGAATAGGAAGCAGTACCCAGGTGGACTTTCTGGAAATAAGGGTACACAAATATAGAGTATATAATGAGTCTCCCATTCCCATTTGTTCCAGATCTCTACCTGAAGACATCACCACACCTAGCCCCAGGTCTGTGCCTCTCATCGTTTGATGCTTACATTCGAGTCACAGTGGTTATGAATGGTTAGATCTGTGACTCGAATGTAAGCATCAAACGATGATTACATGAGAGGCACAGAACTGGGGCTACACCACACCTTACAACTACTGCCACACTGCAGGGGGGGGTCATTATCTGAAGTTTCTCATTCAATATCTCTAAAAAATAGATGATCCAGTCTGTAGAAGTGTTATCATTTTATCAACCACAGACTTAGGTGAACTACTATCCTTTAAAAAGTTCTGATTTGATTTAATAATTTTGGATGACATTTTTTTTATTTTTAAATGATGGATATCTCATGAAACTCCTCATATTTACAGTGATATGAATAGTCTACTGTCTATTTGCATGTCTTGTCTTTGCACTGTATGCAAGGCCCTGTTATCCTTGTGTGTCAGACTGTTTGTCCATGTGTGTCTGCACCAAAACCACAGGACAAATTCCTGTATGTCTTATTGTACTCAGCAATTACTGTGATTCTGCTCTGGATTGAATTAAATCGAGTGGTGTTTCCCTTTCATCTCCATTTGGAATTAATTACGGTAATCTCTGTTTAAAGCAACTTTCACCAGAAGATCACATGCAAAAGGTTAAAGGTCACAGTGCCCCAGGGATGCCTGGAGGATTCTGCCTATGTAAACAATTATCTGACCTGCCCACCCTCAAAAAACACACGCGCGCGCACACACCTGTGAGCCTGCCAACCCGCATGTGAGTGCGCGTGCTGACAGCTTCGTAGAATCACGCCAAAATCAATACGTTTCACAATATTTCATTAACAAAAAGCATTCTGCTGCCTAGCCTCTCAACGCTGCTAACCTTGTAAAGGGGTTCCCAAACTTTTTCATACAAGTTTGTTAAGACTTTGTCCCAAGGAACCTCGTCAGGGAGGATGTTCTGTCTGTCTCTACTACCGTTGACCTTGTGAACAACTTCACAAACAAACAGTCGGTGCAACGCGACACGTGAAGAAAACGTGCGTAAACGTGTTTGAGGATGACGTTGAGGCACAGACTTACCGAGCAATGTTTTCAAATCCCGCTATGTAACAACACTCCGCATGCTGACCAATTCAACACGAATTCTGCCGCGATTTCGCTGAGCTGACTGAACTCTCTTCTTCTTCACAACTAACTCCAGCGGAGGGAAAGTTGCTGCAGCAGCGATGAGAAGCCGCTCTGTCTCTTCTGCTGCCTTCACGTGCTCCTCGCAAGCTCGTACATTCCCGATTCGGATTTACGACTTGTCGTTCAAGTGCTTTTTGGTCGGAAATAACGACAAAATGGACCCTGTAACAAAAGCAGTTTGTTGATGGGTGTTGTGTTATTTTAGAAATCAAGTGGCACAGAGCTACATTGTGCTGCAGCATAGTATTTTGCAGTTTTTCTTTGTCTGGAGTTCAAAAAACAAGATTTGTATCAAGGTATTTATGGAGGCAGTATTTTTGTATGTCAAAATATTCAAATTAAAGTGCCTCCTATAGGTCCAATAGATAAGATTTCACATTCATATTTCGTATACTTCATTTTTGCTATAGCACAGTGATTAATATGTTGTCAAGACATGTCACTGACAAGCTCGTGACCCATCCCCTCTTGATCTGCAGTGTTCACTAAATTTCTTGAAATAAACATGTCTACCGTATATAAGGTGAAAAACTATGCAAATATTAGGCTATTGCAAGTATCACTGTGCATTAAGCTAAAAACCAACTGAGCATGATATTATAGGATGGTGAAAACAATGAGCGTTCTATGTACAATGTTGTTTTGATTGAAGATGTCAGAAAGAAAGAATGACAGAATTTACAGTTCCTTCAAAGTGTTTTTTGTAGTTTTGCATTTTCAAAATACAAATGACATATATTTTAATTAATACATTACTTGACATGAGTGTTATGTAGTTACTTTGATAATTTGATGAGCAAGTATTTGTTATTTGTTATAAGATACATTTTGATTTGGTATTTCTGCCCATCTCTGCGCTTAATTGATGTTTCAATTAGCCTAATTTGTTAGCCAAAAGGTGTTACATCGTTACATCTTTTGTAGTAATATAAACTCTAGGCTAAATACTGATTCATTACAATTACTTGCACTTTATGTGCACTTTATGTACTGCTATGCTGTTGCTGTACTTTTTCTTCTGATGCTGTAGTTGCTGTATATTTAAGTGTGTATATCTGGAGCGTGTATATGGAGTGTATGTGTGTGTAGATGTATGTGTGTATATTTCTATCCAGAGAGTAGCCAGAGCACAAGTTTTTCATTGCATTGGAATGCACTGCATTTTTTTATGCATATGACAATTAACTACTTGAACTTGAACTAATTACAATGTTTCCGACAGCACGCGAAG
>OMLI01024881.1:2118-12163 GCA_900302605.1 Rondeletia loricata | reverse complement strand
TCTACAATGTAGAATGTAAATTAGAATGTAAATCCTTGATGCAGTCCTGCAGTTTCTTTGGTAATCAAGGACAGACCATGGAAACCATTAATGTCTCCAGATAGTAACTTCAGTCCCTGCTAAGATATAAAAACTAGAAATATGTATGGGTGTGTGTGAAAGTGGACCTCACAAGTTCTGAATGGTAGAAACAGAGCCCCACAAGTGACAAAAAAACTTGCGTGGAGACAAAAGTTTCGAATTCTGTTAAATTGAAGTGATATTTGTGATTAGGAATTTTTCTTTATCTTGCCAGATTTTTTACAGAGGTGTAGAACCACTGGAAAGGGTGGAGCCCACAATTGGGCAAAAAAAGTGCGGACCTCTCAAGGGAGGAAAACGAGTATGTGTGTGTGTGTGTGTGTGTGTGTGTGTGTGTGTGAGAGAGAGCCAAGAGGACAGGAGTGCATTGACTTGCATGCTCTGTGAAATCCTACAGTAGTACAATCCTGCAGATCAGAACACTGCAATTAAAATAAGTGATAAGATTACAACACTGCCAATACGATTTGGGGGACAATAAGACAACTATTAGAGACTTGTGCAATGAGGGTGAACCATCCCTCCCTTTAAGTTAAGACGTGATTAACGTTTTCTCAAATTTGAGGGTGAATTTTTGAATGCCGAAATTTCGTTCACCCGTGGCAGGCAGAGAAGACATTTCAGCCGATAAGAATCTCCCTTGACTTCGGTGAATTTGATCCCTGTCCGTTTCACCTGCTGCTTCTGCCATCTTCTTCCAGTAGCAATGACGATGACGTGCTGCTGAACGAGCGGGCCATATCCCGTATGCTGGCAAATTGAGTTTGCGTGCTTTAAAAAAAAAAAAAGGGACGCTTTTTTCCCCCATCGGATTTGAAATGTAACGAATACTTGGGAGGGGGCATGGGGTAATGTATCGGAGTAAAAAGTAAAACATTTCTTAAAATTTTTTGTGGAGTAAGAGTGAAAGTAGGAGCAAATAAAACATACTCAAGTAAAGTACAGATCCCCGAAAAAAATACTTAAGTAATGTAACGAAGTATTTTTACTTCGTTACTTACCACCCCTGGTGAGTTTTCTGCTCTGCTGTGTTTGTTTGTTTGAACTGCTGAGTTTTGATGGTGTTTCACTCAAACTTTGCTAAAGCTTGGACTTGGTCATTTTCACGACTTGTATTTGTATATTGAATTTCATTTGCTGACTCATTGCTGAGCGGATGTGCACTTAATTGGACTAATCTGGATTACTTGTCTTAGCAGCAAAGAAAGTGCTGGTTGTCTACGCCCATCAGAGCCCTGGGTCGTTCAACGCTGCAGCCAAAGACGCTGCTGTGGAGGTTCTGACTGCTCAGGGCTGCACAGTGGTGGTGTCCGACCTGTACGCCATGAAGTTTAAAGCCACCGCTACTGCTGAGGACATCACTGGTATGCATTTCAACTGACGTTCTTGAGACTTTAACTTCTCTTCAGTCCCACAGGAAACTTGTTTTGTCTTGGCAGGAGAACTGAAGAACACTGAGCACTTCCAGTATGCACAGGAGACCAAACTGGCATGGGAGGCGGGAAAGCTGTCTGCCGACATCACTGAGGAACATCGTAAACTCATTGAAGCTGACATTGTCATTTTTCAGGTATAGTCTGGGGGACAATATCGTATAGCCCTCAACCTTCTACATTACAACTAATTTAACTGCTTCTCAGTTCCCCATGTACTGGTTCAGTGTTCCTGCCATCATGAAGGGCTGGATTGACCGGGTGCTCACACTGGGCTTTGCCTACACATCGGAGAAGAGGTATAGCCAGGGAATCTTCAAGGTAAGGGACCCAGTCAAGAGGTTTGCATTAAAAGTGCGTAGTTGGTTTTCACAATTTTGGCATTTCCTGTTCAGGATAAGAAAGCCATGCTGTCATTCACCACTGGGTCCCATGAGTCCATGTTCAGTGCAAATGGCATCAATGGAGACATGAACGTCACCCTGTGGCCACTACAGGTATTTTCTTGGTTGTCTGTGAAAGTGACTTTAATCTATATAATTGTTTACATTGTACGACACCAAATGTCCATTCTCCCATATTCAGAATGGCATCCTGCACTACTGTGGTTTCCAAGTCCTGGCTCCTCAGATCTTCTGGGCTCCATCCCACTTCCCCTCTGAGGCCCGCAGCACCATGCTGGAGGCCTGGCGTACACGACTGCAGGGCCTCCTGCGAGAAAATCCCCTTTCCTTTACTCCCTCTGACTGCTTTGATGGGGAGAAGGGTTTCCAGCTGAAGGCTGATGTCCAGGAGAAACATTCCAAGACGGAATTTGGCCTGACGGTGGGAACCCACCTGGGCAAACCACTCCCACCCAACAGCCAGCTCAAAGCTGGGGTGTAAGGACCGCTGGGTCCTCAATTCGTGTCATGTCTGTCTTAATTGTACAGTGTTGCAGAAATAAATGGTTACTAAACAAACTGGTGTTGGGCCTAAATATTCTCTCACATTTCCAATACTGGAAACTATTCAGAGCTGAGAATCTCTTCACTAGCTTGTGAAAGCACAAGATGCTGAAGATATGTGGGTGATCTGGACAGACTGGTATAATCTAAACTTGCCAGCTACTCCTGGCACTAGACGCTTCAGTTATTAAGGCTTGAGTCTGGGCTTCAAAGTTTGCCTTGCACATGTCACTACTGGCTGTGGTTAACACTTGGTTCAGCACAGCCCTTAAAATATTGATTCACTTTGACAACCTGTCCTGCACTTGTATTTGAAAATATTGGCCAGTAGTAGAAACTACCTGTTAGCATGTTTGTACCAAAATGTTAGGAAGAATTTGAGTTGTTGGTCATTAGATGACTGACTAGATGTGCATGCATTGAAGCAAGAGATGAGGTTACACACTTGGACTGTAGAACATTATCTGCCCATAACAAAATTTTAAAGGCTTCCAACTGACCTCACTCCATTCAAATGTCTGAACATGGTCCTCTTCAAAGTGTATGGGTACTTCACTGGTCAAAATGAGTTTGGGGTCTTGGTGTGATGTATAGATTCTGTGAATTAATTTTACTCCATTGCCCTGCGAACCCTTAATTTGGTTACAGGGCTTGTAAGAATTTCAAATTAGTTCACTGTAGGATGGCTTTAAAATGTGCACGCTTAGTGCCAAACAGACTGGGACCTTTTCTCAATGCTAGTCAGATGATGGCTTGTCAACAACAATTAATGTATATTCAACAGACTTTTGGCTATGTGCACAACAAAGCATAGGTGCACACGCAAACAATGAGACAGATTATGAGCTTTTTATTTTTTCTGCAGGTTGAGTAGTAGCCTATACTGCATATTACAGGGCTGTTTGTGCAGCCGGTGTCCCATCATGGATTTTTTTTTTTTAATTGTAGAATTGTCTTCAATAAATATTTTCAAGGAGAGAAGACAACATTTCACCAAAATAGACATTCATCTGAGGCACACACGAGCGATAAAAAGTCAGAAATGGCATGATTGTACACATTTGAGCCATGCCAGTTGAGTTGGTCTCAGACCATCTGGCTGTCAGCCAGGAAACCTCCCAATTGTTTTGAATGCAATTAGTGAACTGGAGGGGTTAAAGAAAGTGCCCACATTGAACTAGCCTGATTAACAGGTGTTTCAGTGGCTGCTGCTCATAGTCTAGTCTCTTCCGCCAATCACAGCATGGGAGGAGGGGAACTGTCTGCTGACATCACTGAAGAACACTAAGCTCACTGAAGCTGACCTTGTCATTTTGTCAGGTATGTTCTGTGAAGTGGGCAATGGTATCTGCATGATGCTCTGCCTTCAGCTGTACTGGTAACTTGGCACCTTTTTTCAGTTCCCCATGTACTGGTTCACTGTTCCCGCCATCATGAAGGGCTGGATTGACCGGGTGCTCACACTGGGCTTCGCCTACATGTTGGAGAAGCGGTGTGCTTAATGTAGTGTTTCCCGTCCAGGATAAGAAAGCCACGCTGTCATTCACCACTGAGTCCCATGAGTCCATGTTCAGTGTAAATGGCATCAATGGAGACATGAACGTCACCCTGTGGCCACTACAGGTATTTTTGGGGTTGTTTCCTGGACAAGTGTAACTGAAAGGGGCATTAAACAATCTTTCCAATAGAATGTTTTCTGTCAACATGGGCAACTCATCCTCAACAGACATTACATGTGCGGTCACAGGGTTCAGTTTTGTACCCCATCTTATTGACCATTTACATGCTTCCACTTGGACATATTTGCAAACATAATTTTTCACTTATGCTGACGTTGGATATATCTGCCTGTAAAACCCAATGAACAGTCTAGCTGCTCTCAAACTCTCGCATATACTAAGTGCTGGATGTCACAGAATTATCTACACCCAAATTAAGCCAAATCAGCAATGATCCTCTTTGGCCCACCCGGCCCATTAAATTGATTCACCATGAATTAGTTGCTAAGTGCTAATTTTGGCTTTGACAAGCAGGTTAATGGTTAATGATCTGGAGAAAGTCATCCACGCTTTTCTCTTTTCACTTGGACTACTGCAACGATCCTTCCTGCCTCAGTCATGTCTCTCTCTCTCTTCTCCAACTTGTACAAAATGCAGCAGCTGGGATTCTTACTGGAACACAAAAGATCACATCACCCCATTTTCAACATCTTTACCCTGGCTACCTGTTATCAGAATTTTTGGATTTTACATATACCTTTAAGGCACAAATGGGTCTGCTGCCAAGCTATATCACAAACCTTTTAACCCCATGAGCCAGATTGTAGCTTGGGGTGCTCGGCAGATTCCTATTGGCTGTTACAAAATGGATTTAAAAACGAGAGGCAATCAGGACTAAATCTGTATAATCTTATAAATCACTTTTTAGAACTAATTTTGATAGACTTTTGTAATGACCTTTTACTGTTACTTTTGCCTAGCTTTTTGTATTGTTTTTTTGCTGTTATTTATCCTTTGTATAGTGCTTTGTAACTGTGTTGAAAAATGCTATTTGAAGATTATTATTATGGTTTACATTCTACACTAGACAAGTGTCATTTCTCCCATCTTCAGAATGACATCCTGCACTACTGTGGTTTCCAAGTCCTGGCTCCTCAGATCTTCTGGGCTCCATCCCACATCCCCTGTAAGGCCCGCAGCACCATGCTGGAGGCCTGGCGTACACGACTGCAGGGCCTCCTGGGAGAAACGCCCCTCCCCTTTACTCCCTCTGACTGCTTTGATGGGGAGAAGGGTTTCCAGCTGAAGCCTGATGTCCAGGAGAAACATGCCAACAAGGAGTTTGGCCTGACGGTGGGAACCCACCTGGGCAAACCACTGCCATCCAACAGCCAGATCAAAGCTGGGGTGTAAGTGGTCTAGTGCTGAAGACTTTGTGTTCTGTGTGCGCAATAAAGCTTGTACTCCATTCTCTTGCTGCTTCTTGGTTGCTCAGAACTTGTGACAAACGTGTTGGGGAGGCTATGACTCAAAAGTCTGGGTCAGTCAAGTTAATGTCTTAAATGTTTGGATTGACATAGTAATTTTCAACAAATCAAACTCGAGTCCCACATGCCATCTGGCACCATGTAGCTCAAGTGTTCCTATTCCCTCTGTACCGACATGCTGGCAATCGAAAGAGTGTGCTAGCGTGCAGGGTTGGGCCCTACTCGGCAACATAAGTGTGCTAGCACTTTTCCCAGAGAAGTAGCTTTTGTTTGGGTATGGAGGAAATGAGGGGGGCATGGGGCACTTGAGGAAATGGCCTTGCACTCTGATGTACAGACCGCAGCTTGGCAAATTTCACAGCTGAGGTCTCATAAGGTCACAATGTGTTTGTTTACAGAGCCAGGTCACCTGTGTCTCTGGAGCCAGTAAGTGTTCTGATAATTTCCTTCTTTCGAAATCTTGCAGTCCGAAATCAGAAGAAATTGAATGATCCTGAATCCTGCACAGTGACCCATTTGAGTAAGAGGTCTCTTTTCTGTGGTTCCCATGTGGTGCTAAGTCTTGGAGCCTCTAAAATCATTTGTTTTGAAGCACAACTACAGTCAGCCTAAATTGCATGACTCACTGTGCATCGATTTCTTTTCCCCCCTCATCCCTCTTGCAATTGAAACACACCAACTTGGCATCAAAAGCATTGTACAGTAAAGGGATGCTGGTATAAAGTATTTTCAAATGATTGTTTCTTTTCTGATTTCTACCCTATTTCTTGCAGACCCTTTTTTGAAAAGCAGTTAATCTATATGGATCGTTGTCCAAGACGGAATTGACATGGTATGGGGGTATGGTGTGTTTATGTGTGTAGGGAGATCACAGTCTCCAGTCCAGTGCCCATCCTGCTCTCCCATTGTCCATCCCAGTTCTCCCACCCTGGCTAGTGGGAAGGCCATTCTCCACTGGCTCAATGGGAGGAAGTGGGCACTCTCTTCCCAAGCACGGAACGGGGCTCTCCGGAAAAGCATTTCTGCTTCATTTAAAGCTCAAATACACACATTCATTCAGAAAAATCTTAGCCTTATAATGTTGAGAGGCAGCCTGAAAGGCAAGTGGACTTCACATACAAACAGGCACTAGTCCTCCACCATTCCATCAAATGTACACACATACTTCTTTTTTTAACGCAGAGCTAGAATTAAATGGAAATGCTTCTCATATTTAAAGTATAATAACCTTGATATACAAATCAGTGCAAAAAAATATTTAGCAGCTTTTGCAAAATATAAACATATTTAAAAAACAACACAAAAATCCTTGATACCCCAATACTGAGGCTACGTTTGAGTGATACAGAAGGTTATGTTGTGCTGAGCCAAAGGAAACTGATGTGATTGATCTGTTTTCCGTTGACTGTTGGGTGTTTTGATGAGGCAGTAAATGAGTCCCTGTGTTTGCGCCAGATGTGTCAGGGTTAACAACAGGCCAGCCATTGAAAACTATGACCCGCAACAGGGTAGCGGTTAAGCTTGAGAGAGAATGAGAGAGGGAGAAACGCAAGAGAAAAAGAGGCAGGGTAAGAAATGAGGGAGATTTATATCATCCATGTGTTATCCTTTCACTCTGTCAGGGGCTACATCAAAATCCAATCAATTATCCCTCAACAACAAAAAACAGATTGTCTAACTGTGTGTGTGTGTGTGTGTGTGTGTGTGTGTGTGTGTGTGTGTGTGTGTGTGTGTGTGTGTGTGTGTATGTGTGTGTGTGTGTGTGCGTGCGTGTGCGCATGTGCACATTCGTGAGGAAAGTGAGACGCAGTTCTATTAAGACTGGCAGCAGGAAAGGTCTGTAATGAACCACTACCGGTGTATACCTGCTCTCCTCCCCAAAGCCCTTCACCCCGCTGTAGGAAAGGATTATGCTTTCCTCCCCTTAACTGAAGATCCAAATGCCCCCTCTCTGTTCGTCTCATAATGTGTCCATTGTGTGTTCCCCACCATTATGGAACTGAGGAATTCACTCAGTCTGACATCTGAACACAATCCTCCTCCAAATTAGGCCAAATCACAGTAGATTCCCAAATCCAGTTGGTCTTGGGACACATAGACCGGTTCCCACAGTCCTTGTTAATGAGACTCATAGCTTAGAATATAGTCCCCTCTTCGAAACAACTCTTGACTCACTCTAGACTCATGTAAATATATCTTTCAGAGGTTTGTGGAAGAGATTTTACTTCAGGTAATAACATGTTACTGGTATACTGACAGCAGTAGACGCACACAAGACGCCAGACACTAGACTTCAGTCTGCTCTGTTTACGGCCTTGTGCATAAAGGGAGATATGTTTATGGACTTCTTTGCTCAAACAGTCAGGGCATAGGGTGCATGCATGTTTGTATTTGTAAGTGCATGTGTGCGTGTGTGTGTGTGCATTTGCGTGTGTGCCAAAGATGTATCTTTCAGGGCATTAGGCTTGAGAGGTTCATGTTTTGTTAGATAAATGATAAAGAGGTGGACTACAACAGCTGTGGAGGAACATGACCACAAATATAGGAGCTAAGGAGTTCTTTTTTTGCAAGGTCCCAATGAAATAAGGGAAAACATGGGTGAAAAAACAACAACAAACACTACCTCCTTCCTTCCTCTTTTTCCTGAACTTCTGGAGGACGTCTTTCATCATTTACTCGTTCTTCCTCATCTCCATCCTTCTTTTGTGTTAGTCTCCTCCTTTCTCCAGTGTGAATATAAACCATTGGCACTGATCACACAGGGACTTTTCACAAACCTTTTGCTCATTAGACATTTGAATGTTCACAGAGATGTATTCCTGAGAGGATAATGCTGTATTTTACCATGTAATGACTCACACACGCTCAGATCAGGCCCCTGGTACTTTACTCCTTACTTTACGCTGGGTTACCAGTGATACAGCCCAGGCAAGCCTGCACTTTGCAACTCCGAAACCCTCACACGGAAGGCCTGCCTTTATGGTTTTGATGAATGGATGGACATCAGGCTGGGCCTCCATTCTGTGCCTGGTTCTAGGAGGCTGATGTGAGGCAGCAAAGCTGTTTCATATTTAGGGGCAGAGGTTGAGTGTGACTGGGAGGCTGCGGGAGGGTTTTGGTGGTTTGGGGCGTCAGAGTAGGCTTAGAGTGACAGGGTTAAAACTGCAGTCAGCCATTACACTCCTCTCTAAATCCCTTCTATGTAATGAGAAGCAGATCTCTACCATCTCCACCACAGACTCCAAAGTGATGGGAGAAACAGACACATGGTGAGCACTGTACATCCCTTCCCTCACTCTGGTTTGATCCCTTGCTCTGCTGATGACTCCTCTTTCCTCCCTATCTCTGATTCAATCTTCTTCTCTCTGCCTTTTCCTTCCTCCATCTCCCTGCCGATTTTTCTCACTGTCACACATCAGCATAAACAAAAACAAAAGAAAAGACTACAAATGTGTCATATGTTTTTGTCTGAGTAATAGATGTAACTGGGGCTCAGGGGTATAGATGAGACAATGGGGAAGAATGAAAGAATAGATGAATTGGAGCGCTCGCGCTTGTGTCCCTCACTAGCAGCTCCAGGCACACAGGGCTCAACTCCAGATGCTCGCTGGGTTGCCACATCCTGGCCGTAATCCCCCTGCAGCGCCGCATTCGATTGTGTGTATGCCATCGGTGGGTAGACCATGAATGGGAACCACCTGGGATGGAGAAAAATAGCTAGAGGTAATTTTCCATCATGTGCAACTCAGATCAATCATATTCTGCCACAGAGCCCATTTAAGGGCAAGATATTTACAGTATATAGCCATTTCCTTTTTTCCCATTGAAATGAGTCAGGCCTATGTTTCATTCTGCTAGCTGAATGTACAGCGTGTTTATCTACATTATTTATTCTATCAGCTTGTTTGAGTGCTGTGGAGTTATGTTTATATCCAATAAAGCCTGCAATGTTTGGTCTTCTCTCAGTGCTCATGCTCTTGAAGAACTTCACATTTCTTGTTTGCAATTGGAATGTTACTTTGTCTATGTTAAGTCTGTCTGTTTACTGTAGTTGCTATTTAGAAGTTTAAAACTTGAGTTAAATGGTGAACTTGATCCCAGTGACAGTGGTACAATATTGAACTTTTCATGTCCAGCCATGGGCTGGCAATGCAACACCTACAGGTAACATAGTTGCTGTAATTACTGCTGCAGGCTTTTCAAAATCACACTGCATTCCAACAGTCCTGATGGGCCATTTTTCATTTATTGTGACAGGACAATAGCAGAGAAAGTCAGCCACCTTATCTGTGAACTCTGTGTCAGCAGCATGGAAAAGCATCATTTTCTAAAGCACACATCAGGATTGTCAGGATAGGATTACTACATTAGAGCCGTAGGCTAAGCGTTAGGGAACACAGTGAGGTGGACACCCTGTCAATGCCCCGTGTAGAAAGATTCTGTCAGCATTCACTCACTAATCCATACTGGACACTCACCGTCCCCTACGGCAAACCTTTCCACAGCCATTACCCATCTTCTACTTAATCCTAATGGCCTGGCTCATATTATTGAGCATGGTGTTTATGTCTGTGTGTGTGTGTGTGTGTGTGTGTGTG
>OMLI01024850.1:0-13702 GCA_900302605.1 Rondeletia loricata | reverse complement strand
TCATGCTGTCTAGTCAGCATCTTGATATGCCATACCTGTCAGGTGGATGGATTATCTTGGCAAAGGAGAAGTGCTCACTAACACAGATTTAAACAAATTTGTGAACAAAATTGGAGAGAAATAGAAAATTTGATCTTTGATTTCAGCTCATGAAAATTTTTATCAAAAACAAAAGTGTTGCGTTTATATTTTTGTTAGTGTAGGAGAATGTTGTTTTAATAAACAACATTTGAATCACACAGCGCATCCGATGCAGAAAAGGAAAGGTTGTTTGCATCAGAACCAGGACACACAGTGTCATAGATGCGATGCAGCTTACACAGTTCCGCACTATAGGTTGTTATCAATAACGTCATATTCCAACGCTCGATTCCTAGCTGGGGGGCAAGCGAGCAGACAGCTGCCCTGTCACATAGCTATATAGTCATTTTAGAGTTTATAAGAGCATTTATGACTTCTGATAGGTTAAATAGCTACTTTCGATACTTCGATACTTTTAAAATACGTAAAATTTTCGATACAAAAAATATGGTATCTCGATACTTTTGACAACCCTACACTGAGCAACGGTCCAGTTCTTCTCTGGTTGCAAAAGGAGCTCCGACCAAGTATTGAGTGCATAAATGAACATACCTTTCAGGTTGACATTTCTGTATTATAAATCCTTTTTTTTTATTGGTCTTATGTAATATTATAATATTTTGAGATACTGGATTTTTGTTTTTCACGAGTAAGCCGTAATCATCAAGATTAAAACCAAAAAAGGCTTGAAATATTTCACTTTCTGTGTAATTAATCTAGAGTATATGAACCTTTCACTTTTTGAATTAAATTACGGGAAAAAATGAACTTCTCCACGATATTAGAATTTTTTTGAGATGGACCTGCATGAGGAAGAGCACAGCGCACCGGCTGTGAGCGGTGCATGGGTGTGTCACGGCAGCAGCACACCGTCAACTTCTCTGTGATAATACCTCACAGACAGGCGAGGAGAGCCTGTGGATTCTAGCCATAACAATATATCTGGACATTCATTTCACTCTGAGGAACAGTTTGAAGTTGAACAATGAAGTTTGACTATTATTATTAGATTGTGTTTTTATGTGGTAAATGATTTACCAGATGGTTAACAGCTAAGCATGTATTGTTTAACGATGCAATAGAGACATGACTAACTATTCTACTGCAGCACCATGGCCTTTGTTGTTGCAGTATTTCAACTGGCACATGTTTACTACAGAGTGTGGCTTCAATAGGAAAAAATATTCTGCCTGACATACTCCTGCCATCGGACTAGCTTGAATGTATCTTGAGTTCCAGAGCCTGTATAATTGGGACACATGATACAGATTTAATGGGGCCCAAGTGTCCAATTCTCTACAACTGCTCCCTAAAACACGGTGTCAGCATGGTGCCCATTCTTTTGTCACAGTGTGTGTTGAGAGACAAAGTGTGTGTGTGTCTAAAAATACAAGAAGAAACACAACTGGATCCCCAAAGGGGCAATGCAGGCTTTCCTTATCATGCTGTTATTCTACAGACCTACTTTCAATCACCAGGAAGAATTGAGGAACAACTTTGTGTTTTCATAACTGTGAACCTGACATTCAAAAGCCTCCAAACAGTCCTATATCAGAGTACGCCTTGAGAACAAAACTGTTTTGTCTGACCTGTTTTCTAGTTGTCACTCTATCTGCCACCCTCCACAGTAGTGGGCTTGTTTGAACAGGGTCTGCCTTGCTGCAGACAGGGTATTGAACCCTTCTCAGCTTTGTGTGCACGGTTTGTCAGATGTCTGGGAACCAAAATCCTTCTTTCATCCCGTTGACTTTGTGTAGAGAAGTAAGAGCCCAAAAAGCCTGTGAACATTATTTGCCGTGTGTTTGGAGGTGTGCTTGTGACCAAATGGAATGGTTTTCATGAGAAATCAATAAATCCTGTCAATCAAGTCTGTCTCTCTGGTTTTGTGTCAGTGTTTCTTCTCAAAAAGAGTGCAAATCTATCAACAAGGCGACCTGTTGTGAGTTGCTTTTATGAAACTTGGGCACAATGGGTACCTATGGCTACTACGCCTTTTAAGCTGATCTTAATGGACACTTTCATACAGAGTTGTATTCCCCCCTAGATATTCTGCCTATACATAATCATGGTACATTGTGGCCTAGTCTCACTGTAATTCTGTAATAATGGATACGAAAAAAGACAACAAAAAATACCAATAAATGAACCACATATATTCTGAACCCCCACACAAATGAAACATTACATAGCTCAATGTATGTTTATCAGTCAGGAAAATAAATAACTGTAAAATAAATACACAACTTCCCATTATGCATGCGCTAGTAGAATGTCCATATGCCACAGTTCGGGATGATGTTTCCATAGGATTCTCCTTATTTCGTCAGTACATGTTGGAGGGGATGGTCCCAGTCCAGATGACTGCACAGTAATACAAACAGCACCCATGACCAGTAGGTCAGACAATGAAAACATGCCTGTGTCTATAGGGACTAAATTGACATCTGTGTGTGTTGACTGTCTACTAGCATGACTCGAGTCCATCTTGTACAGTACAATATTCTGGAGAAGATGTATCGGGGGATATCCACCGTCTCCACGTGGATTGTCATCTCTCTCTGGGTGCAACTGCTTTTTTCCCTCCTGCGTGACTTCAGAAAGGCAGGTATCTAGATATCCACTCCCTGACAGACGTCACACGAGTGTACACCCCCGGGAAACCCATTCGTCCACATCCGTGTCCCCAGCTCGTCACCCCAGCGACAAACCACTGGCCAGAGAGCTGGCGACAGGTCAGAGGCCCTCCAGAGTCCCCCTGGGTGACAGAAAAAGGGAGGGAGGGGGCGAATCAAGAGAGCGTTATTAAATAAATCCTCCTTTAAGTTGTTAAAATCATATTTATCTCTGTGCTCTCAGGTCTCCACTAAAAAAATAAGAATAAAACAATTGATTAGGGAGGAGAGAAAAAAGCGAGCGAGAGAGAGAGAAAGACACAAGAGGTGCAAAGAGAATGTCACTTGGATAGCTAGTTAGATGCCAGGTGCTTCGACCGAGACAGGAATGCATGTGGGTTTCCTTACATAAGAAGATTACAGCGAGGGAGAGGGTGAGAAGGGGAGCACTGTATTTTTTCTCTCCTGTCAGATAAGCATCTCTCACTTAAGCGCAGCACTGTCCCTGAATAAACAACACTCTGGTTTTCTACGTCAAGTTTGCACCAAGTATTAGTATGATAGTATTTTCAAGCCATGATTTATTCATATCTTACACTTTGTCCAGAAACAAGTCTTAAAAACCCCTAAAGATTCAAAAGGCAAGCCTTACTTTGCTCTGGTCTGGTTAACCACTGTAAAAAGAATGATCTGGGCCATGGCCCTATTTCCCAGTATAATCTCGGTCCATGATCTTAGCCAGGAAGCCCGTACCACCCAGATGCCCGGCCCATTTCCAGGCTGTGAAAAAGGTGTTTGTGCCACATAAGCTGTATCATATCTTACCAGACAGGTGTCCCTGCCTCCCTCCATGTAACCAGCACACATCATGCTAGGAGTCAGCGCACTGCCATAGGACTGCTGGCAGTCTGCTTGGTCAATGATGTTCACTGCAGCTTTCTGCAACAGGTTGGTCAATGAACCTGTGGAAAAGGGAGAATAATTAGAGTTATTTTAGCAGCTTATGCTTTTTCACAAAGGTACAGTCTGATTACATAGCTGAGTTGGAATACGTGAGAAGGGTTGGTTTTCTTAATAGCATTTTCGATCATATTCAATTGTAAGTGAATGGCCATAGAGCAAAATTATGTTACTGCCTGGTGCACCTCACTTCATCATCAAGCCAACTCGCTGATTTTTGCCACTTGAGCTAACCGTGCTCGCCAACCACTCTCACCTACAGACATTTTGCACTAACGACCTTTAAATCCTATCTAGCTGATCATTTACAACCGTCCAGTTTGTTGTAATGCATTCATACTGTTCACTAGTAAGACGCTTTTGGGAAAAAATCTCTCACCTCCTTCCCTCGTGGATCCCCAGCCTGTGATGTAGCACTCCGCGTTCTTCAGGAAGTGGTGGACCGGTGAGGGGAGACAGACAGACTGGATGGTGTAGGACCTGGGGGCTGGTACAGCCAGCTCGAGCAGAGCCACATCATGGTCCATGTTGGTGCCATTGAAGGCCGGGTGGAGGATGACCCTCTGGATGTTGATGACCAGGGCTCCTACCCCAGAACGCAGCACTGAACCCAGGCTCACTGACCAGCTAGATGGGCTGGGGTCACTTTTGGTGTGGGTAGGAATGAAGACGGTGTTACAACATGCTAAACACCATTCTGGATCAAACTAAACAGTTATTTTGTATATTAGTGTATATAATTTTTATGTTAAGGTAACATTTATAAATGAAGTTTCAGCTCAACATGAAACAAACTTTTGGAGTACATTAGAGTATCATTTTATGAATGGTTTATGTGATTTTGAATGTTTTGCTGTGCTAAATCATGTAAATCAGTTAAGTTTGTATTTAGGTGATATTCTGTGTATGAGTGTCTTTTCAAATCCTGCTGAGAAACGGCACCTTTTGAAGCAGTGTGCCGCAGTGAGTAACCATTTGCTGTGGATGAGCGTAGCGCCACAGCGGTGAAGCCTCTGGTACTGGAGACTGCCAATCCAAGGCCACTCCCCTCTACGAGCTGTTACTCCACCCACGATCCTATGGGAGCCCAACGCAGGACGCACGCCACAGTCTGAAACAAGAACAAAAGCATACCTCGAAAGTGTTTCCTCGATTCCTTGTGTGTATTCCTCCTGACGCATAGTGTGTTGGATGCAGTCAGAACTAACCACAGTTTCTTTCGTCAGCCTGGTTGGGGCAGTCGAGGACTCCGTCACACTCTGGGTTGACCTTGCTGATGCAGGAGCTGGCACTACACTGGAAGTTTCCACTGCAGTTCAAGGCTGGGAGACACGATGGACAGAATATCATGGGCGTTAGGCTGCAAGACAAACTAGTGTGTACTGTATTTGTGATACCATATTTCTGATTGACTTAATTTCCCAGACTTGATTTATCATATTGCATAATTACACACAACATTTCCTTTTGGTACAGTGATGGATGAATATTGGACTGATGAATAAATAATTGAATTAGTCAAGTTGCTCTCAACAGACATCAGTCTCCCAGGACATTACCAGGTAGGGCTGGCAGGGAGGACACGGCCATGGCTATGGTCCTGGGTACAGGTGGCTTATTAAAGTTGCCCCCCGGCACGGTAACTGGCACAGTGGGAACATACTGGGCGTGATGATGGACCAGGCTGGGATCTGTGTGGCTTAGAATCCAGTTGCGGAGCTTGGTGACGCGGGAATAGACCCCAGGCCTATTGATCTGGGCACAGCCCACGCCCCAGCTCACCACCCCGGCCAGGAAGAACCTCCCTGGGGCCTCCTCACACACCAGGGGCCCTCCAGAGTCCCCCTGGAGGCAAAACACAGGACCCCTGATTCTTTGACAAGCAGGAACTCATAACTCAGCATATCGTTAATTGTCCTGTGAAAACCCTGTAACGCTAATTTTGGCGATTTTCCTGTTTGAACTTCAATTGAAGGTTTACATGCTTCTCTGTGGGTTGAGAGAATTCTACGACCCTTGGGCCTTTGAAACCCTTTCAAAAATCCCAATTGGATAAACTAAAATACATGGTGGTCAAGATAAAAACAAGGCTGTTTTTCTTAGTTCCTGAAAAGTTGACATTTTTGATTTTGGAGATACAAGGTTTTATATATACTTTATATATATTATCTAAAGAAGTAGTATGGGGGCAGGGCAGCAGGGTGGTGTAGTAGGACCCAGGTTCAAGTTCCCCATGTAAGCAAGCATGCTGAAGTTTCCTTGAGCGAGACACTAAATCCCTACCAGCTCCAGGGGCGCTGGGAGCTCTGCACCTCCCTGTGGAGGGAGGCAAGGAAAAGAGAATTTCTGTACTGGGGTCAATAAAGTGTCAGATTATTATACATTATTATGAAGTAAATTATATTTCTTTGACCATATGATGGGCTGTGAATTGAATTTTAATTAGAAGAATCCAGGTGATTTACATTGATTGTGCTGTAGTGGGAGGCTGGTACTGAGCCTTCACTAGGGGTGAATCACATGTTTCTCCATATTTCAACCATGGTTCCCCTATTATACTAACAGCACACAACATCATCTTAGGACAACATGGAAATAAGAGTAACATCCTACAGGCCTCTATTTTGAGGTTGGAGCCAGTGTTAATGCACAGTTTTAACCCTAGATATACATTCAAGATTACAAAAGAAAAGCAGAACATCAGCATATTTATATAAAGTATTGTGAGAAAATGTAAACTGATAGCTCATGTACAATGGTAGCTACCTTCTCTGTGCTGTTTTCAATATAGTTGTAAAAAAAGCCAACTACATTCAGTTATCTGACACAACAAGTTTTTTATGGGTAAAACCAAATCTTACTGAGCTAGACTGTAATACAAGTTGATTTGTTTGGTTAGATGTTAATTACATCCACCCTAGTTGTTAGGATCTGAGCTAGAAAAAGCCAACCAACTGAAAGTCTGATCCGTTGCTACGAAGGTTCAGAACAGCAAGACAAGACAAGAAAGCAAAGTTTTTCCAGCACTGACCTGACAGGAGTCCACCTTGCCCTGCAGGAATCCAGCACACATCATGTGCTGAGTGACAGCACCTCTGTATACAGAGGATTTATTGCACACCTTGGAGTCAATGATTTTCACCACCGCCTTCTGCAGTGTGGGAGGCACCTCAGCTGAACAACAAGACACACAGGACACTAGAATTACTCTCCTCATATTTCAACATACAGCTGTACAACAATGGAAATGGTTAATATGGAGACCTGTTTCATAGAGAGTGATTTCAATATTCTAGAATACAGAAAACAAAGAAGAAAACGAGGGTGTGATGATAACACTCTCTGAATGACTGAACTGTATCAATCAGCTCCTTTTCACTTTAAATTCCCCATGCTGTTATGTATAGGTGTATTCTTCCAGGTAGACTCACTGTTGAACTGGTTTAGTGCGCCCCACCCTGACACCACACATATCTGGCCTGGGGCGAAGGTGTGAGAGGGGGAGGGCAGGCACACAGGCTGGATGTAGGGGCTGAAGGTGAGGGGGGTCTCCAGCTCCAGCACGGTCACATCGTTGTCTGTGGTCAGAGGGTTGTAGTCTGGCGACACCACCAGCCTCTTGATGTTCACTGTTTTGGACTCGGACTGCTCGCCACTCACCAAACTGGCCCCGACCATGGCCGTCCACTCTTTGGGGTCGTTGTCCCTAAGAGCAGAAGAGAGGGAGATGACAGAGCATGGTCTGTATTCATGGCATTTGTTCATTGTCATGGGTGATTGTGAAATTGTTGATTGATTTTTTATTTTTTTTATTTACCTATGTGTATAAATTACTGAATAGTACCGTGTAATGCAATGGTCCCTAAATTCTCTCTGAGATTATCATGTAGTGCTTCAGAATTACAGCCAAAACAGGTGGAGTATAAAACCATGTGCCTACCGATAACCGCAGCCTACCTCTCGAAGCAGTGTGCTGCACTGACCAGCCAGCGTTCGTTGATGATGGAGGCTCCACATGTGTGGCGTCCATGCAGCTTCAGACTGACCTGCCATGGCAGCTCCCCTGGCCGAGCGTCCTCCCCACCCACAACACGACTCCCCATGGCGGGACGGGTGCCACAGGCTAAGGGAGAGAGAGGGAGAGGTGATCAAAGACAGAGGCAAGGAGGGGTGGGGGAGAAGGAGGAAGGGAGAGAGAGGGAGTAATGGGAGAGAAAGTTATTCATACCGGCAAGTCAATAACCAATCAATTCATATTTACAATACGACCTGTTTGTGCCAATATATTCTGCTCCAATGTGTGGTAACCAAACATACCCTTTATTAACAACAATTTAGGACAAAAAATCCAGTACTGGAACTCTGTGTAGTTTGAAGAGCCCCTCACCGCAGCGAGCTTCATCTGATCCATCAGCACAGTCAGGGACGAAGTCACACTCTGGATTGGATTTGGTGACACACTCCCCGTTGTCACAACTGAAGGTGTTGTCAGGACACCTGGCTGGAGAACACAGCAGGGTTGGACCGATGGGTAGATAAACAACGAGAGTTAGAGAAGAAGATACGATATAGACAAGTAAAATAGACAGGTTGTAAGTGTACGAGACGAGTAAATAAGGAAGTTAGAAGAATCTTATTTGGATAGTCCGATGTTGATACTCAACTTCCTATCAAGTGACTATAATGTGTCGCTAAAAAGTGATACTCATAATTGTGTGAAAAGTCGTGAAAAGTAGTCTATAGAATGTCTGGGTTAGGGTTCATCTTAGGGTTTGGGTTAGGCTAAGGTCAGAGTTAGGGTTACATAGTCGGTGGAGATGCACCAAATAAGTGACACTTAACTTTTTGTCACCTGATAGTTGAGTATCAACATTAGACTATCCAAATTAACGAATCTTTTGAGAGAAAACACCAGACCTGGGTCAAACAATGTATAAACAATATTATTTTTGGATTTGTTTTCACACATTTAGGTGCCAGATGGGTGGGGTTTGCTCCAAAGTGCAATACAATGAGTGTCAGGGGGCTTAAACAATCACAAGAAAGCATTTGAAAATCAATTTAGCACACTTTGCTGTGATTAACAACTCACGCTATCTGCCCTGATATGGTGCACCCGACCCATTTGAGAATTATTTGCGACTACCATTTGACCCAGATCTGCAAAACGTATACTCACACATCATCTCATCTCCAATAGCATAGAAGGACTTCCCACTGGCCCCTTGGGAGAGGAGAAAACAAAACATACAGTAAGATAAAGTGAGGTTTATGGAAGCCTTCAGACAACGCACAGTAGAGAAATTTGAGTATTTTGGAAAACATAGTGCCCTATTTTAGTTATTCCAACTACATACACTTGTAGGATCATGGACCATAGACAGTCAACAGATGACAGTACAGTTTTACTACCCAGTAAGATGATAGCGTTGATGTCTCCAAACTCAGGCACCTCTAGCGGTTTCCCATGCAGTGCTGAGTTGAGCCCCGCCCTCAGCAAGTCCTGAACAAAGTTGTCCGAATACTGCTGGACCTTGGACACCCTGAAGACCAGTCTGAATGTTGCCAGCACATCACCATCAGTGTTACTGGAAAGACAGGAAAAACACAACGTGGCTGCCTTTCTGTTTCTCCAAACATGATTTTTCACTCTGAGAAAATTAGCTACTGTGGTCCAGTTCCCACTTACCCATAGGCAACAATACTACAATCAACGTAGTGATGTGATATTGATGAGGCAGTGAAGATATTTTTAATCTGTAAGAAAGAGAAAATGAACAATTAAACACTGATGGAAAAAAACCAGGCCCTCAGAGCGGTGCCGGTCGGCTCTAACCTTGGTCTTCAGGACGGAGGAGAGCATTATGGAGAAGCCAGAGTTCTCATCCTGCAGAACAGAGTCATACTTCAGACCCTTCAGCTCCACTGTCTCCATGAAGTAATGCTGCTCCTGCACCAGGTATGCTGGCAATGACAGAGGGAAAATGGTTAATACCTAAAGATGCCATCTGTAATTAAAGGGCATACATGCTATATAAATCTTAAGTAAGAATAACTCATTTGATCAGTTTAGAAATTATGGACTGTGGCTTCACAGAGCATAGTATGTGACTCACTATGTTACACCTGTATAACATGTAGGAAAAAAGGGTATATTTGACTGTGTGGTCAACTTGTGACTGGACCCACCGATAAGCAGGCCTACAAAGACCCCGATAACGAGGAAGATGAGGAGGAAGACTAGGAGGATGCTCCTGTAGCAGGCAGGGCTGGAGGGAGCAGAGGAGGCTCCTGTAGAGGACCACTGCCCTCCTCCATCCTTCTTCACCTCCATGTTGGATTCACAGCACCAACCTCACAACTCACATTCCACTGTCTCCAATATCATATTTGCCCAAAAGACCAAATGAGCCAGTCCTGGTTTTGAAAAACAGAACAAAAAACAAAACAAAACAACAGTTGCTCTATAATTCACTGTAGGCTATTCAATATTACCTAAAATGTTAGAGAGGCCAATCTATGAGAGAGAGAGAGAGAGAGAGAGAGAGAGAGAGAGAGAGAGAGAGAGAAAGAGAAGCCTATATACAATCTGAATGAGATGTCATAGAGCGGAGACACTTAATTGGCTTTATAGAGTCTCCAACAGAATTATACAGCATGTATTAGGGCCTGTAGTCCATTTGAAAAGTAATCCATGACGTTGAAGAAAGCAAGGTGCACCACCTGCAGCTATAAGGCCAAGACAGCGGATTATCCAACAAATAATGACATTCACAATGATGGGCGCGGTGTTCAGAAGGATAACGGAACGATGTCCCATTGGTGAAATGAATCCAAATAGTGGGAATGTACCCTGGAAACAAATTGAATAAAGCGCGGCTGCACCTATAAAAAGAAAAGAAAAAAACAACTAGGTGCACCTGAGGACAAACTAAGCGTCATACAATAACAATACAAGTAGCGAGCAGCGTTACCTCCGTTCGGGATAGCTGGCTGTGATTATATGGGCGTGCGTAAAAGAGACCAGGGAGGCCATGTTGCTTGCCGATTACAAATTAGATGTGGAAAAATGTCCCAGTAAAAACAAGGAAATGTTCAGAAACGTTTACAGTTTACAGATCACAAGATTTGAATGCCTGGACTCCCTGGAGACATTTAGTACACCAAATTTACGCAATTTACGCACGTCGACTCCAGGTGCATTACACTGTGGGACATTCAACAATAACGGCTTTATATTCCACAACTAAACTCACTCACCTCTTCCGTCTCCTCTACCCCTGAACACACTGACATTCACAATATGCTGCAGTTGTTGGAGGATGACTTGGCCCACACAAGAATAGATACATGGATGGAAGAGAAGAGACAGGAGCAAGAGGTCCGCTATTTGTTCCACCTGCCAAGGGGCGTGTCGTGTCAGTCCTGGAGCCAACTCACCTTTAGTTTAGCTCGTCGACTCAGCTTCACAAATCCCCTGCCGACCCTCCTCCCACCGGGCTTGATCCCTTTGGGCGCAGAGGCGCTTTTTGGTTACACCCCGGTGTGCACAGGCATTTCTACTGTCTCCTCAATAACTCCCATAATCTCCAGGTAAATAAAAGCATCCGGCACTTCTTCACACAGCGCAGACTACAGAAAGTTAGCGCAAACCAGTACTAGGAAAAACGTACAATTCAGGGCAGTTTTAAAATATATGAAAAAAGTCGACATGCCTTTTAAGTGAAGTCTTGTACTCCCTCTAGTTGCAGCCTTGCCGTGCTCCATTGACGCAGTGACTGAGCAGCAGAGGAGGGGCAAAACGCCCTGGAATTCTCCCTTTACCTCTGGCTCACTACACTTGGCAAACCATTAGGCTTCTTTTACCAGGATTACAGTCTCTCTAGCCTGCTTCTCTTATCAGTTCTGGTCCCTTTACTGGATGACAGGGCCAGGTGCAGTGGTGTTTGATTTGTCCAGCTGAAGGAGTTCAATGTGAGCTGCTGTAAACATTTCACATTCACGAATCAACGTTAACGCCAACGTTAGGCCAAAACACGTAGATGTCAAGTAATCTAGAAAAAAAAACACATCACTAACTACAAAGTGAGTTTTGTATTTAAAAGCAGCTCCCTCTTGTCTCAAACAGTAACTGCCAGCAACTTTTGACAAAAATGTGGAGATTTTGTTTGGCATGCATGAAGCCCCTCATGCCATCCACCCAAAGGAACAATCCTAACAAAGGTAAAGTTTGCATTATTCCCCCACCCTGCTTAAAGCACCTCCCAACCCAAAGCAGTTAATACCACAAATGTCTCTTTGTCAGTGTGCAGACAGGCTTGAATGGCTTATCTCCACACACAACACACACTCCCTTTATCTCCATAAGCACACTTAAAGATCACAGACCTCGGTCCCTGCACGATGAGGCTGTTCAGACTACAGCTGTGCCACAAACAGAAAACAACTCAATGTTCATTAAACTGGTTCATAAGTTTTCTTGCAACATATTTAAAATCAATGTGTGAAATGCTGCCATCTAGTTCTCCTTCTGTGAATCTAAAATGTGCAAGAGCAAGGGAATGCACAATTTAAGAGACGTGACAAATATGAATTTTTAATTTTATTTTCTTATCAAAAACAAAGAACAGTAAAAAGTTGACTTATTCTGGATAAAAAGAAAACGGTACTGTTAACACTGCCCAAACTTGTGGGCTCTTTACAACTCAAACATCATATCAAATTTGTACAACACAAACAGAAACAAGTGAAGTGCTTTCAAGTGTCCTTTTTCTGATCAACCAACATATGATTCTTCACAACAGAAATCTGCTTTGTTGTATGCACAATTACTGTTAGATGATTGAAAAAACTAAAATAATGATTGTGAAACAAACAAAAAAAGCTTCACAAAATAGACAAGAGTGTGTGCATGTGTGACCGAGCGAGAGAGGGACTGTGCGTCAGCCATCCTGTTGCTGGATGAACGGGTTGGGTATAGCCTCCATGCCATCCTGAGGACAGATCAGCACTACGGAGGTCCCTCTGCAGACCACCAGCCCCAACTGTCTTGTGTCTTCTGTCAGCTTTAACTGGTCATCTGGGTCTGGAAAGACGAGTTACAGACAAGTAAGAGTCAAAGCTTATAGTTTGAATTCTTATTTTAAACTGAAATGCACCAAGACTAAGCCAAACAGGCAAATCTCCTGTTATATCTGTGCAATCTGATTCAAAATGGACAAATTGATGAACGTATACTTTGGATTAGCCCCATTCTCTCTTTCACCCTTTGTATGGGAAAGAACAGCCAGTAAATCTCCAGGCCAAATCTGGTAGATGAATGTCCCATTGCTTATCAGCAAATATTAGAACATGATTGTGATTTGCTGCCTTATTGTTAGGATTGGCTGGTAAATTCAACATACATATGATCTACCACACAATATATAGTTCAATGAAATCTTAGCTTTAACTGATTCACATTGCTTGCTTCCCGTTATGTATTCTGGTCGAAGAAGATTGTAGGAATAACCAGGGTGCGAATTGAAGGGGGGGAAGGGGGGGATTTCCCTGCCACTGCTCACGTAGTCCCCCCCCTGCTTGTACGATTTTCATCCCTGGTTGGGATGTTATTATTCCCCCCCTCTGTTACTTGTCTCTTATTCTGAATGTGTTTTATGAATCTGAAATGACAAAAGTTTATGAAATATTTCTAAATGCCACTATTAAAGTAGAGGTGTTTTGCCTTTTAGACACTATAGTTCTTGGCGTTTAACTTGTTTTTATTAATGATGTCCTAATCAAGCGACCGTAGTCTTCAGATTTGAACCGGCAGCAGCTAACGGGAGCAAAACTGTGCATTTGTGCTGGTGTGATTCAAAGCCACGGGGAGTCGGCTAAATCTGGAATCCAGTACTGTCTGTAACGCCTTAAACACACTACCTCCTCCTCTGATGTGACGCGGGTGTGTTTAAAGCCGCTATGCCTTTTAAACACACTACCTCCGTCACGTCACATCGCCATCAGCGCTGTGTCAACATCACATTCTACCTGCCCCACAGAACATGTCA
>OMLI01024832.1:6556-22734 GCA_900302605.1 Rondeletia loricata | reverse complement strand
GGGGGGGGGGGGGGGGGGGTGTTCAGGTTACCCCAGCGCTAGGTGTTTTACCACAGAGAAGCTCACTGTGAGAGAGGAGGGATGGAGGATGGGGAGTTGTGGTGCTATTGTAAGCTTACTAGTATACAGAACAAAGGATTTTAATCAATACAATTGTACCAATACAAATTAGAGGGATCCCAAACACGTTCTTTCCCCGAATTGTCATTGATAAGTGACCTAGTTGATTTGTTTTTGACTGTAATATATCATGGGAGGGTTCCAGGCGTCTGGTTAAACAAGACACTTTCATGTGCTTGTTTCCTCTTGCTTCCAGATGTTCTTACACTCACATCAGAATCAGGTGAATGTGACAGTGCGCAAACTTATTCATACTTTCTGATACTCCTGGCCCCAGTTAGCTGCCATGTACATGGGGATGACTGTGTTCCACAGTCGCGTTGCTAGGACTACAGTCATCATCTGCATGACCCTTCCTAAATGGAAGTGATTAGAGAAAAGTAGAACACCTCTCTAGGGAGAACGCAAACTCAGAGGCATTACTCCATATCCATCAGTGTAGGAGTTAAGTGCAAAGTGCAAAGGAATTTTTTTAATGGTTGGGGTGATGCAAATTGTTGCCAGACCATATCAAGTCCAGTAAAAGCGTAGCCACCAAAACGTTAAAATACCGCATCTGTGGAGGAAATATAAGGTGACAAGAGGTTTCCCAGTGCAGGTCTGTAGGTCCAGTACTACTGTTTTTCAGCAGATAGTGTTGGTGAAGTTCAGTGTTTCAGTACCTTGGACAGCATGTGTTGTCTCTTAAGTGAGGATTATCAAAAACATTTATTCATTGCGTTCACAGTTCAAATGAATCTACGAAGTGTTATTAAGTGTTACGTTTATCTACTAAAAATGAATCTATTAAGCTCAAGTACCATCACTTTAAGAAAAGTAGCTAATGAGAAGAAATGCCTTTCGCCTTTTCAGAAATGTCATATCCTGTCGGTCTGTCCATTTGTTTGTTTGTTAGCAAGATATTTCAAAAGATTATATATGGATTTGGCTGAAATTTGGTGGACAGATCAGTTGATTCGTTTTTTGTTTTGTTTTGCCATAGCTATTATGCTGCGTTCATGTCTTAGTGGGAAAGTCCGACATCAGGTTTGGCTGCTAAACTGTATTGCATTCACGTGCTGTTCACGTGCTATTTTGTCGGAAAATAAAATACAAAGACAAAGAATAAACAAACAGCAGCTTTGCAAGTTGGAGAATTGCTCAGTGTTGGCGAAGGTATGCTCTCTACTGACTGCCATCTAGTTGTCTCTGTGATGAAGTGGGTTTTAGGACTAAAGATTTATTTAAGTAAAAGGAAACCCAAATAATTCACATTTGCTTTAGTGGAATAGCTTACTGGACTTTTTCTCTATTGGTTAGGAGTTCCCCAAAAAATCTCTATCTGCGTAGACGTTAAGAAATAAATGGGATTACAGGCGCTATCATCTGGACAGTGAGTTGTGGGGTATTAGTGAGTGTGTCTAAGCTGGATTTAAGTAGAAGTGGCCAATAGTCCCCACTGGCATAGTAGTGTCCATTGAAAGCAGAATAGAGAGCACAGAAGCCACCAAGGATTCATGCCTTGGCATAGAAATTCAGGCCATGGAAATAACACTGAAGAGTTATCCTGTAAAGGTTGTCAATATTCCATGGAGGAATAATAACCTCAGTGCTCATACAGAGCCTCCTCTGTCAGAGCAAGGAGAGACCATCATTGGAGTGTATCTGTTAGTGCTAGGTAAGTCATTGGTCTAATATGTGGAAATGATATAGCTTTATAGGACTTATTTTAATTGCTTTCTTCCAGTGTTTCATTTTCATACATTGTGTACCATGTGTAGCTCAATGTGTAGAACATGACACTAACACTGCTAGCGTAAGGGTTGGATTCTCATTGGGACTGCCCATACCAAAAATATATGCACTCATGCTGCTGAAAGGCACACTACATATAAATGTCCACCAAATGGTATATACGCAATTGGTGATACATTTCTGATTCTGAAAAATCAATGCCATTTCTGTCATACTGATTTGTTTTTAAGTTTGTGCCTTACAGATCAGACCTCCTTCACTCTGCATACGCTCACAGTGCCACCATGAAACAGAAATGGATTTGCCCTTTACATTCTTTTTGTCCGAATATTATCAAGAAAGAGTCACACATTGCTGAAGTGTCAACAACAAGAGCAACTGTTGTCCCTAATGTTTCCAAAGGCCAATCCCCAGCTGACACATACACTTTGGCTGTTGTGTTGGTGGCACAGTTGTCCGTGTCTCCATATGTCAACTAACACAGTCAGGGGATTTATAATATTCTCCACAGACTGAGGGACATAAAGAAGAGCACTGACCACAGTTACATAGTAAAGTGTTTTAACATTGACCTTAGATCTTCTATTACCTTCTATTACTTCTATTATTATCAAGTAGTTTTAGTTTAGTTTAGATTTTCAGCAACTAACACTATGATACTGTTATCAGGAATCAGGAATGGTAATACAATATGACACTACACTATACTATACTATACTATACTATACTATACTATACTATACTATACTATACTATACTGTACTGTTCTATACTACACTATATGTTACTGTACTGTATTGTACTGTACTGTGCTGTACTATACTATACTATATGCAAGGTATATTTGATACTGTTATCAGGAATCAGGAATGGTACAATACAACAATACACTGGATTGTACTGTACTGAACTGTACCATACTGTGTTATACTATAATGTACTATATTATACTATACTATACTATATATTATTAAATGTGGATACATCAATAAGACTATGATGTCCCATAAAAATGGCTATCATACATTAGAGTATTTATAATGGACCACTGTTGAGTATGTAATGTATGTCTGTCTCTCCCTAGGTTGGCTTTCCTGGTTTGGGAACAGTTTAGTGATCTTTGTCCTGTACAGACAGAGAGCCTCGCTTCAGGCAACAGATTTCCTCACTTTAAATCTTGCCATCTCTGATGCCAGCATCTCAGTATTTGGCTACTCCAGAGGGATTCTAGAGATATTCAATATCTTTAAGGACGATGGGTATTTGATCACCTGGATCTGGACATGCCAGGTAAAAGACAGACCAAGACACTAATTGTTATTTTGGGGTTACATTTTTTAAAGTTATTTGTCTATAAATGTATTATGCTGCTTCAAATTCCCATAACATTTTCCAACAAATCTCTGTTTGTGGTACAATTAAACAACATATTGTAGGCGGCTTTAACAACTTATCAAATCCCAGGAATGTTGGTTGGAAATAGCCTTAAAATGATGACTGTGCATAGCTTGCAAAAGGGACTTGTGTGTATCCATCTGCTAATGTCTTTGGCCCAATTAAAGTACGGTAAAAGAATCTGAGGAAGTCTTACAGTAAAGCGTGCGTGTGTGTGTGTGTGTGTGTGTGTGTGTGTGTGTGTGTGTGTGTGTGTGTGTGTGTGTGTGTGTGTGTGTGTGTGTGTGTGTGTGTGTGTGTGTGTGTGTGTGAAGGATTATGCTAGTACCCATGTGGGCTGGAGGTTAAATCTAATCAGATTACTACTGTGGGGCCCTTTAAATGGGGTAACTATTCAAGCAGCATGGCACCTGTCAACAACCTATAAGCAACAAATAAGAGCTGCAGGGTGGATATTTGTTGCATAATTTTATTAAAAGTTCTTATGTTGCCTCTGAATTATGCTGTAATCCAGTGAACAATACTGCTTTACAGGACCAGGTCATCCAACATAATCAGCAGAGATCATTATTGGCCAATTCTACTGATACTTTTATTTTAACTATGTAATTCCAGTGATCTTGGATAGCTACAAATGTTATCTACCAACATTAACAAATGTCTTTCAAAACTCAAAACCCAATGCTGTGAGGTTATCAAGAGACACTTTCTGGTGCTGCTCCGTCAACACTGAGATGGAGACTGACTTTGTGGCATTTAAAAGCTTTTGTAGCCAACATTTTGACAAATCTATACAACATAAAAAATAAGTCATAGATAGATAGATAGACAGACAGACAGACAGACAGACAGACAGACAGAAAATCTGCTCTTAGAGGAGATTTGCTGTTGTCGTATTGACAAAATTTTTGCGTGCAATTTGCAGGATGCACTATTCATTTATGTTCACCTCCTCCCAAGGCCTTTGCTTGCAATGAAATAGTTGTCATACTTTAGCTTGGAATTTTTCCAGGTTATTTTTCTTGCTCAAAGCTTCCCTGTGGTGGAAACCGTGATATCCGTGCTCCTATGAGAGGAGTCTCTGTGGAATCGTAAAAAAAACACGGGTGTAACAATAACAGCTTCAGTCTCAGAAGCACAGACCCCATAATCTGAGCTGGAGAGATAGATCGAGGGTCGCTGCTGTTACGCTTAAGTACAGCTTAAGCACAGCTCTATTCGAGAAACAGCAACTGAGGTGATCTCATCTCTTAGCCATCCAATCTCAGGGTTTTCAGGTGAAGGAGAAATATTGGGATAGCAGTACGCCCCTCTCATTTCACCCTCCCCTGAGAGAGGCGGTAGAGGAAGGGAAGGGAAAAGTAAGAAGTGGCAGAAATAGAGAAGGGAAGGAACAGGAGAGTGAATGAGACAGGCATGTGAGAGGCATTAGCAGATTACTGCATCAGCATGATGGGACATGAACAGTTACACACAGTATGCGCTGAGCCAAGCTGGGCCAGATCCCTGTGTTTTCCACCCTATGGGACAGGGAATTATTGAATATGATGGAACCTAATGGGACCCTTTCATCTTGCAGGGGGAAATACAGGGAAAGGATTGCGCAAAAGCAGTGTACAAGGTGCATAAAGATTATGGCCTCCTGGTTTGGCGTCATTACTTTTGTGATACTTGTTCGACGGTCCAAAGTGTCCAAACGTCAACATCTTTTCTTGTCAGCCCAGAAAGAGGCACAGCTGAAGCATTGCTGGATGTGCATTGTACTGTGAGATAGGCTGGGAGGATCAAATCACATTTAAAAAATACCTGAAAAGTGCAATAACCTTGCATTGAGTCAAAAGCAGACTGTTAGGGCAAATGCATAGACACTGGTAAATACCGTAATCTACAGAATGTGACGGTGACAAAACGTGATGATTGACAGTAATAGGATTAGGACTTAAGGAAGATCAAGAAAGTAATCAGTGAGAGACCTTTACGGAGCCATGTCACCCGGCAATGTCACGGCAGGGTCCTGGGTGTCACACAGTGGGAACCAGATTGGAAGTCAGCAGGACAGTTCCCTGTGAGAACAGCTGTGATCATGAGGTCAAAATGTATCTTTGCCCAAACAAAATCCCTCAGCCATTTTACATTTCCATAGAAATTGAGGTGAAAACCTTTCAGTGTTGTGATATAAATGTATTGGTATTGTTATTACTGTGCCACATCCAAGCTGATACTTCTAGTAATGGCTATAGTGAAGGTTCCCATTTTAATCTCCCAGTGCCATTCCTCCAGGTTAAAACAACTGCCGCACAGATCAGAGGAAATGCTCTGGGTCTGGAGCATATCAGCTAATTGTCAGGAAGGGATCTTAAGCTGTAGCGTCTCTATCTGATACAGTCCAAAGCAAAACAAACGCAACAAACAAAGGCCTGGGACAATTAGGCAGTCAATGGATTCATCCCTTGGAGCTCTGATGCTTCCACAGACCCGTCCTTCACCCTTAAGTGACAATCAAAGACATTTTGAAGATGCGATCTCATGATTCAGCGACCCCTCTTTTTGTCTCCTTCCAGGTGGATGGTTTCTTCACCTTGCTGTTCGGCCTTGCGAGCATCAACACCTTGACGGTTATCAGTGTCACCAGATACATCAAGGGATGCCACCCAAACAAAGGTTAGATCTAACCTTGTTCCTCACAGAGAGAATGTAAAAAGAAAAATGCTTCAGCTCAGCGTCTCTGCCTTCCTCACATTCCAGTAGTTCTTATCTGACAGAAAGTGTGTTTTCTGTGCTAATGAAAGCTTATTACCGACTTCAGCTGTGGGAATAACAACCGCTTGACTCCGGCAATTTCATTTACATTTCACCATAACATGTCATTAAGTTAATTTGAGGTGAGGTTTTCTATTTTGGGGTGTAATTGATGCTGAAGAATGTCTTAATTATATGGAAATATAGGTAGAGCAACTGCTTCTGTTGTCAGCATAGGATAAGAGTTTTACTGTGTTTGTGGTTGTTCATAAAACACAAGCTATATAAACGTCCCTCTTTTAATGTGAAATTGCACCTAATATTAATCTTGTCTATAAAAAATAAATCAAGAAATCCCAAAATGGATTGTGGATTTATGTCTACAAATAAAGTGAGTTTAGCCTAGTAAACTTGTGCAGGTTGCAAAGCAGCAATATAAGGTAATACAGCCTGGTACGGTATATCGCCTATCTTCTCCCACAAAATGTACTGCAGATATATTTACATAAGATATGTGAGCACCGCTTTATAAATAGCTTTGGAAATAGAACAGACCGATTGATTTCCCCCTCCTGAATACAAAGCTATGTGTACTTTGTCAACAGAGGTTATTTTCAGTCAAAGTTGTTTGCAAAGGCTGTCAGGACTAGAAAAGAACTCATTGTTCAATAAATGTCACAATCTGACATTCATGACAAGGCAAGAATGCTGCGTCCATAACATTTAACCTTTCTAAACTGCACACGGTTAAACAGCTGTTCCAGGACTAGTGATTGATATATTTGATCTTGTAAATCACATTGTATTCATGCCACACTTCCTTGTTGTGTGCATCTGCAGCTCACTGCATCAGCATGAACACCATTGCCGTGTCACTAATCTGCATCTGGACTGGAGCGTTCTTCTGGTCCGTGGCTCCACTGCTGGGCTGGGGGAGCTACATAGGTCTGTTTTCACATGCCAGCCTCTCCTCTGACAGAGGAAAGCTACATAATACCATATAAATAAACTAAGAGCAGATGCTACAGTGACTAAGGAGAAAGAGAGATGTAGGCCATGATCTGATCTACATGTCTCATGTTCCATAGACCGAGGTTATGGTACCTGTGAGGTGGACTGGTCCAAAGCCAATTACTCCACCATCTACAAGTCGTACATCATCTCCATCCTCATCTCCTGCTTTCTCATCCCTGTGATGATCATGTTCTTCTCCTACGTGTCCATCATCAACACGGTGAAGAGCGCTAATGCCATGTCAGCTGATGGCTACCTCACTGCCCGTCAAAGGAAGGTGGAGAGAGATGTCACCAGGGTAGGTGAATAGGATAAGGCCTTCGTTTATTTCTGAAATGATGGAAAATGAGAAAGTTAAACTACACTTTAAAGTGCCCTCTCAGTAATGACCCTCCTTCCCACACCTTTCCAGTCCTTTCAATTGTTTCGTCATGTTCCTCTCTAGGTTTCCATTGTAATCTGCACAGCTTTCATCATGGCCTGGTCGCCCTATGCAGTGGTGTCCATGTGGTCAGCCTGGGGCTTCCATGTGCCCAGCATGACCAGCATCATCACCCGTCTCTTTGCCAAGTCCGCCAGCTTCTACAACCCGCTCATCTACTTTGGCCTGAGCTCCAAATTTCGCAAGGATGTCTCTGTGCTGCTGCCGTGCACCCGAGAGAACAGGGAGGCGGTACGTCTGCAACACTTCCAAAATATCAAACCCAAGGCCGAGGCCACGCCCCCCGCTGCATCGCTTCCTGCCCAGAAGCAGCAGGCTAAATACGCAGCAGGAGAGCTGATCCAACCCACCCCTGACAGAGACTCGGGGGTCAACAGCCCTCCTCAGACCCCGCCGCCTGACACGCAGCAGGTCTCCCACATCCATGTGCCCTCGCACGTTGAAACGTCAGAGTACTGGTGTGACAGACTCTAGAGACAGCAACTCTGTTCGTCTCTGCTTCCATCTTACTTGAAACTACTACTTGAATGACAAGGGGAGATTGAGAGAATTTTTTTGTTCTTACCCATGTTAATAAACTGTATGCTTAACACTGTCAATAAATCATTTTCTGATTCTCAAACGGGATTTTACACATGATGAAGCAAGAGTGGTGCTTAACTGCTTAGCCTGATGTATTCAAACTGGATCCAGCCGATGAAATGTGTAGTCAGCAATGGTAGTGAGACAAGTGATGCACGTTAACATCTGGAAACACTGAACTGTCCTCGGCCCAGTAGAAGCAACATGATGGTATCTGGTCATTTCCCCAGCTACCCCTGAGGGGGCACATGCTGTTCTCCTGTATGTCCCACATTCCCCAGGAGATGCCAGACAACCCTCTACCAAGCACCGCCACCCCTCAGAAATGTGCCCTTTTAAATGGCCATACATTAAAGCAACAGGGGTCAAACTGATCAGTATATCAAAGAACACATACTTGGCAAAACATCATGACATCAGTCAACTGAGAAGCGGGTTGGAGCAAAGGTTTTCATTGGGTGGAAGGAGGGTGGCTCTATTTTTTTTTTTTACAGTAAACTGTCAGAACTCTTCCAGTGGCCCATGGGTGAATTAGGACAGCTCTGGTCTGTTAAAGCTATGAGCCTGTTGAAAGAAAAATGAGCAACTCTGAAATAGCACCTGCTTTTTTTCTAGCAATATCAATGGGCAATTATCTACTTGAGGCATGAAAGTGTAATCTTAAAAGTTCCTGAGGCGGTTTCTACATTTACACCATAATCGCAAGCACAATGAGCTCTTTTACAGGGGCGGCCCTAAGACCATTCAATCAAAATGGCAGGCAGCCTCAACATAGCCATCCATCCATAGTCCATAATAGCACAACATTGTGTGCCAATCTGCATAAACCAACAAGCTCTCCCTGGTGCAGTACCCCTCCTCACAGAAGGTTGACATAGCACTGCGCGTGTGTGTGTGTGTGTGTGTGTGTGTGTGTGTGTGTGTGTGTGTGTGTGTGAAATGCAATGTAGACCACAACAGCAGACAAAACCCACAAAGTGAAAGTGAGTGTGACTTGAAGTGTCTGTTTCCCAAACAGGTGTTGATTGGTTTATTTGGTGGAGGAGGAGTGATTGTTCTAGTGTGAGTATACACACTTGTCACTCTTGATTGTTTTATACGCACGCACATACACACATACACACACACACACACACACACACACACACACACACACACACACACACACACACACACACACACACACACACACACACAGTCTTGAAAGGATGCAGCTTCAAGTGCCAATGTAAAGCTTTCCACATCATGCAATAGTCTGCGTGGGCACGCTAAAATCCCCAAAATGGTTTAGTTGGTTCTGTCCTAAAGTAACAAAAAAGATGCTGACAAGCTGAAATGCCTGCCCTGGTATGCTGGAGGTTGCCAGGAGCTCGCATCCTCTCTCTGCCGATGGCCCTGGGCTGCTGCTCTGCTGCTTGGGTGAAGCTCTGTGAGCCTGGAGTGGGACGGGCAAAGGGGGGTAAACTCTGGCCCCGTCCCGTTCTCCACTTTTAATGAGCGCTCCGATCACGCAGACCTAAAAGTCCAGGTGGAACAGCTCATTGGTTGTTGATTCGGACTGTTTTTCAATGAAGCAGGCTATATTCTGAAAAATTGCGCCGGGATTTTTAAAAAAAATTTACCGCCTGGGGAATTATTTTACCGTCTCAGGTAAGTTCACCTTTATTGCTCTGTTGAAATGTGAATTTTGACCGGACACTACTCTACACTACGCACCGAAATATGAATTGGGGATTGTTTTCTATTGCGTGTCGACGCGGGTGAATGAATTATCCACTTCCTTGGTGATGGAGCTATCGTGCGTAATTGATGAGCATTGTGTTCAAACGCGTTTTTTCCTGGTTATACTATTGATCGTCAAGTCTACTGATTCATTTTAATCAACATAACACGAGTTATTTAACTTTTTTGAAATATATTTTATGGCCCCGACTCACTGCTGCTTAAACTCAGTCCTCCCCCTTTTTCTCAAGTGAGTTTCAGCTGAATCAAGTCGTGGAGGAGAGGCACTGACCATTCATACTGTGCTACTTCTCATGGGTCATGGTAAAAAATCCTTGGGGAAATGACCATGCTTTATTTCTGTGATGACTGTTCTAAGTTTCTATTTTGAAATGCCGTATTTTACTAGTGTCAAACAGCAGCATGCCATAGAAGTGAATTCTTCCGTTTTTATTTTATTTCCATGTGCATTATTTATTTATTTCACATTTCTGTCTTTGTACATTTGAAGAGGCCTGATCAAGCACAGGTGGTCCTTATACAACATGTCCAGCAGCAGGCTGCAAGCTCTGACTTGCATGGGAGACAGTGCCAAGAATTAAAGTAATTCAGCTGGTGCTGCACTCAATAAACAAACAGTGCCTCAGCAGTGGTAGAATGTGATATATGCAAAAGACTGCTGTGCAAGGAAATGACCTTGTAGAGACATGTTGGTTTTCCAGTGTCTCTGATCTCTCCTATGGGTCTTACTTGGCTTGTTGCTGCAGCACTTTGGCACATCTAACGTGCTTAAAGTACATTTCGGACACCTGTGAATTAAAGCTGGGGTTGAACACTACCTGGCCATTTCTTTGGTATTGGCTGTGTGTACATTACTGTTTCACAGCACCCATGCCATCATTCAGAAACACTGTAAAACCTGCTTCACAGTTGGTTATGATACTCACATAAGACTCAATCCTGTCCAATATGTCTGTGCCTGTCTCTGTATCCAATGGCTGCCCCAGACAAGGAATGTGGGTGCTGCTGAAATGGAGTTCAATTGAAATACGGTCCTTGTGCTTTGGGAATGAAGTTGCATGGCAGGAGAGTTATGCCCTAAAGTTCACCGTGATTGATGGCAACTGAATTGGCTGAAAACATCAGGGGTGAAATGTGGATTAACACCTGTTGAAATGTCCTATTGAATACACTTATCAACAACTCCCATTCAAGCAATTGTAAGCAGTTATGTGTGCCTTTGATACTGAGGAGAACAGAGATTTCCCTCCCATTCAGGCTACCTGTATGGTGCTCTAGCTGCAGGTAGCGGTAAGCCAGGTGTGTGTGACCTGCTCATGCTTTGTGAACCTATTGTGTGCTGGGCTAAGAAATAGGCCTAGACAGCTACTGTACACATCCTGTTTGGACCATAATGACTGTATCTTATCAGCGGACACCTGCACTCCAGTAAGGGAGGATTTCAGCCTACATAATCAGATTTCCGGTGGTTATGCATTTGAGTTTTGCACTCAAGAGAGGGGAAATATTCACGAAGGAGTTGAAGCGTTCTTTTCACTGCAACAACAGACCAATAAGCTTTGCTTTGTGCAGAACAGCTTGGCCTTGTCTAATCTTGGTATTGTTATTTTGCTACATGTAATCCACTGATCTAACGCCGTAGTGAGAATGTTATCCCGAATTCAGTAGTGGTTTAATTCCTCAAACTATGTGACCTGTCTGAGCTGCTGAGTATTGTATAAAGTGGTGATAAGTAGTGCGTCTGAAAGCCAAACATTCTCCACAGCTCTCTGAGCAAGTGATAAGCTCTCCCCGATCCATTTGGTCTCTGTTTGTTTAGTTTTGATCCTTTCTTTAGCTGAATGCTTTGAGATTGTGTCTCTGAAAGTCCCCACAGGATCTATAATCGACAGGAAACTCCCCACAGTGTTTGTGAAAGGATATCATTTGCATTGCCTTTCATTGCTGGAGAAGGAGGCATTTAGAGGCACACGCTCTAAGAACAGAAAGCGAGAGCTGTCAAATTATTGCCATTTTTTTTACTCATTGAAACATTTTTTCTGACAATGAATTCATGTCTCTTTTAAGATTCCTCAGAATAAACTTAATGAAGGAGTTTCACAAAGTCATACTGTAGTTTGCTTCATCCTGTGGAGCGCGCTGACTCACCTCTCCTATGCTGCAGGTCTGCCTTCTACAGACACACATATCTGCCCCGGCTTGTTCCCAGCCTCAGCCCTCTTCCCTGCGAGGACAAATTGTAGCACTATGCAGCAAGGGATCTACCTGCCTGTCAAAGCACAACACTGTGGAAAAATCATGTCAATGCTTATGAATGTCAGATAAGAATGTAGCGCTGCTTTAGAACTTTCATACCACTGCTTACGCCATATTCGTTTTACTTGAACGTGATATGTTTTGTTTTATTTACTGTAAAATTCCAAGTATTAGATGAGAAATCATACACTCATGCCCACTTTACTTTAGGTTGAAGCTACACTAGGCAACTCGCATGTTGGCGGCTCATGTAACGTGACGTCAGTAAACTGCACACTGCAGCTCACCAACCTGGCTGGTCTGTGATGCTTTATACCAAAGGGACGAGAGAGGCAAAGAGGCAAAAGATCTAACGTTGATGAGTCCAGCTTTGTCACACTTTGTGATTTAGGCTGATAAAACGTGTATTTTTCCATAAACATCTTGCTGAGTGTAGGTTTATTAGGCGTACTTCACTACCATTTGGCCAGCATACACTGTATACTACATGTCACGCGGAACTGCATCACATCTGACCCTGCTTGAGAGGTCGCTGTATGATCACATGTCCCCACTTGATCAATTTGAACCTGCCAGTGTGTGGTGGTGGTGACAGACGAGACGCCGCCCTCGTGGGAGGTAGAGCATTCCACTGGTAACAGGGAGGCTTCAGTCAGCACCTCCCCAGTGAGGAGTTCTGCCCCACTGCCCCGGCGTACAGCAGGGACCGGGGCGGCTGCCGTCCTCACAGCCAGGCCATCCTCAACACGGTGTATGAAGGACACTGAGGACAGGAGCAAGGAGCTTTAAGGCTTTCTCCGGCTATCCCTCTGATTACAAGGTCTGCTGTGTGGGGATAAAAGTAAATCTACACCGACAGAGAGACCTAGTTATCCATTATCACCAGCGCTCTCATTGCTACAAGAGAATCGCAGTGTCTGGAAAGAAATCTTGCTTACACAGGCTCCGCCATTGTTTTATGTCTTTAAACGGGGTTTACCTTTTGAATCTGAATGACTGCAAGACATTTTCTGTGTCTACTGTAAACAGTCATCAATTAAAGGATCTGTATTTGAAATCGTGATTCAACTTGATGTGGTTGTTGCTGTCAAACATGAAGCCAGCTGATTGAACAAAGTTCTCCATTCCTCATGGATGATATTATGTCTGTGTGATCTGTCTAATTGCGTCTGACTCCGTAGGCACTAGTGGGAGACACTTCTGTCTCCAAGCCCAGATGTTACCCATGGAGCTACCCTGAGTTTGTTGCCATGCAGCTTCTGATTGGTTAATTCCTTTCAGCCGTTTGTAACACAGATCTGAACTAGTGTGAGAAATTGTGTGCCAGTGGAGCTGTGATAGCAAATAATAAGCAAGAATCCATCCACCTAATAACAAATGTTTGTAAAATGATTGATTGACCAGATTGGCTTTATTTATGGTAGTTATCAGTTGTTTGGTTCTGGCCAAAAATTGCTCCCATGTCCCATAAAGCCATTCTTGGTGTTCCACTAACTCCGGAAAGTGTTGCTTGATGATACAAGTTTATTCTGTGTTGTTTCAAGCCAACTGCTCACAAATGTTGACTAAAGTGTCAAAGGTTGCTTTTAGAGTGACTTTGAGTGAGCAGAAGGTGAGGGAAGGTGTTGCAGAGGATAACATAATGAAATTCTGCCAGTTCTCCAGGTTTGGAGAATATACAAGGACACCTGGCCAGCTGAACCAGCACACCACCCAACATGATCAGAGCATCACTCACTGCCATCTGCCTAGGTAAGCCCCCCCCCATTCTTGATGAGCATGTTTCCATAATACCCTTGGTGCTAACTCCATCAGCATCCGTGTTTCCTGTACATTAATGCCAGTGAACACAACCATTCTCTGTCTTCTGTGTACAGTAAACACGCTGATGATTATGCTACTTTGTCTGCTATTACATGAATCTCCCTGGCTTACTTCTACTTTCCCCACAGCGCTCCTGCTTTCCTGTGCTTGCTGGGCCAAGCCAAATGGATCAAAGAACAAGAAGCCAAAGCAAGGTAGACATCAAACAAACAAGCCTGTAATCTCTGTGTCAGTTCCAGTATTATCGTCTCCACTTGCTCTCTCCACTGCAAGGCTGCAGTCAGTTCACTTTTAATTCACTCAACTAAAAATGCGAATTCAATTTGCAAATCACCTAATAGTTTCTTTATAGACTGGATATGAAAACCTTTTTACGATAAATTGAAGGTGAATTGATCCCCACCTTGCTCTACTGTACCTCCTTCCCCCAGTTGTTCCAGCCATAGACTGTGATGTCAGAGCAGGAAAGGTCAACCTCCCCGAGTTCATAGTGAAATGCCCAGCCCACTGTAAGGAGACCAAGCAGCAAGTCTATGGGACAGGGGTGTTCGCCTCCATCTCCAGCATCTGCAACGCAGCCATCCACAGGTAGAGTACTAGACAGTGAACTGCAATGACAAATGTGATATACTCCCCAGAAAGGATTTTATTCATTGTAAAACATTCTAGGTGAATCGCTATCATGAGGGTAACCAGAGTTTGCAAGAATTTACTTTGGAATGATTCCTTGTTCTTCTGCACTGTTGCAATGCAAACAGCCTGAAACATCTCCTGTGGGACATCTTTGTTGTAATTAGTTTTGCCCCTGCTGCAGTACAGTATGCAGCGTTGTGCCTCAATCAAAAGCATTTTAGAGCATTCATTCCCAATGAAAATGTTGTGTCCACAGTGGTGTCATCACCAATTCAGGGGGGAAGGTGATCGTGAGGAAGATGGCGGGGCAGAATATCTACAAGGGCAGCAATTCCAACGGAGTGCGCTCACTCTCTCTGCCTAAGTGGAGGGAGTCGTTCGTTGTCTCAGGTATTATGCTGAAGAACACAATATGCACCGCAGCACCGTAAGCTTAGCCCCCAGCCCTCACTTGGCTCTGTTGTGTTTCAGTGGGGAAGCCAAAGAAAGGAGTGATCTACCCTTCTACCCTGGACTTCACCCCTTCCAGACCCACCTATGTGAAAACAAGTGAGAAGGGAGTCGTTTTAACAAGCGTGTATATATTGTTTTTGCCATACTCATTTTAAATGAATATGCATTGCTAGAGTACTAACTGCAGCCTGTCACTGGGTTGATTGACAGATGCTTAGTGTTTCACAATGATCAAACAAACCGATAAGGACAGAAGGTTATTAGATAAACTCTTGTCACTGTTCAAGGATCCCATGATTGGCTCAGACATTTTGAAGCCCACAAAGGTTGAGTGAGGAGTCGGAGTGCTGCACTCTGGTGAAGAATGTCAAGAACGCATTACAACACAGCAGTTACTGTAGGCGCTCTTCCTCCCTATCCATCCACCTTGTACGCTACCTCCTTCGTCTGTCGTCTCCTTTCAGGTCAAAAGGAGGCCAAATCTCCTGCAGTCACCACAGCACTGCCTGCGACAACAGCGCCTGAACCCACCACGACTACTACACCCGAACCCACCACCACCACCACCACACCGGCACCCACAACCACAACCACCACCACCACAACACCACCACCACCCACCACTACCAAGGCTCGCGCTGCAGTCCACAAAGTCAGGGATGCAGGTGAATTAAACACACAAACACACACAGACACATACATCACACGTACACCTACGTTTTGCATACATACATGTTACAAGAGAGCATTTCTCAAATCAGTGGATCCATGTATGTTATGTGGAGGATTGTGTATTTACTTGGATGCAGGATAACATTCACGATTGCGTCGTCTCATTAAACTTAACACCTGATCCAGTAATACCAATCCAGACAGCAGATCCACCACAGTCAGCGTGTCGGCTAGTGATGGTGACGTCTAACTGACAACTGCGGCATGGAGCTTATAATTGGAATTGCTCTGCTTGCCTGAACAAGCTTTCATTTGCGTGATACCGAGTGATAAAGATGAATGATTGCAGTTGGTACAAGTCACAACTGCAATTATGACAAATTACAGTTGGTCAGTGCTGAGATCAGGACTGTGCTGTCCCCTTGCTTGACTGACTGAATGAGCTGTACATTTGATCACAAGGCCATTCATCACTCTCATTAAATGAAAACATTATCAGACGCTAATCAGTGTCTGCCCCATTAGGATATAAATGCAGGTATGTAGACAACGCCGCAGTGTCTTAAGGTAT
>OMLI01024813.1:0-12384 GCA_900302605.1 Rondeletia loricata | reverse complement strand
CATCTGCACTTTGCATGTAGGTCACTCCTGCTGTGCTGCATATCTAATCTAATCATGTTTATTTATATAGCCCTTTTATACAAACTTGTCTCAAAGGGCTTTACATACCATCATATATACATACTACATCATATACAAAGTACATCATATACATCATCATATACTAACTACATTATATAATACATCATATACTAAGTACATCATATACATCATCATATACTAACTACATTATATAATACATCATATACATACTACGTCATATACTAAGTACGTCATATACCATACTACACACCTATGGGCAATTTAGAGTGTTCAGTTCACCTGACCTGCATGTCTTTGGACTGTGGGAGGAAACCGGAGCACCCGGAGGAAACCCACGTGAACACAGGGAGAACATGCAAACTCCACACAGAAAGGACCGGGGCGGAGATTCGAACCCACGACCTTCTTGCTGTGAGGCAACGGTGCTAACCACTGAGTTACCGTGCCGCCCGCAAATCTACCAACTTTCTGCAGCTCCTTTTTAAACCTTTTATTAATCCAATGTGTGTTGACTGAGCACACCTGCTCTTCTTCAGCAATGCCCCGCTACATACTCACAGTTACATCTACACCCCTGTAGACTACACAGTACGACAAGTCTTCTCACCAGTATAGCCACTCATTAGCTCCACTACAACTGTTGGGAGCTAAACACCTTAGCTAATAATAATCATCATCATCCAACATCTTGTCTATTCGTGTTACATCTTGCAAGTTTTCTCAGCAACTTCTTTGCAATTATAACATGGGCTACCTGAAATATAATGTTGTGTGGTGTGTTACCTTGAGAATGTTGGTCCATGGGGCTTGGAGGGGGTCCCATCCCACTGTGGCCCCCTGGTCTCATGCCCATGCCCTTCATCTGGATATAGCGAGGGTCATCAGGCATTCCCTTCTCATGCATGCCTTCCATGGGCTATGAAAGAAAACACAGAATAATCATACATGGAAAATAAATGATGCGTTTTTTTACATTTGACTCGATATACATTATTCTATATTTGATCAAATCTAAACCTTTTCAGTTATATTTTATAACATATTGTCACAAGACATAATATTCTGATTAATGCTATGAATAGCCCTTACTAACCCATGAGCAGGCAAATATAATCAATGACAGAATTCCTGAAAAACTGTGAAATCAAACGTGTTAATGTTTACTTACAAAACACAATTGTAGATCAAAAGATGAATATGTGCCAATATTGTGTATTTTGGGCCTATGTTGAAAATATGTTGCAAAATGGCAGTTGTTGCTAACCGAGTCAACCGATTCTAGGTATCTACCATAGTGCATTACATTATGCCTAACCCCACTGGTTTTAATGTTGTTTGTGGTGGTGGCACGTTGGGTAGGGCGGGCAAGGGGCACATAGTCAAGCAGTGAAAAGTACCAGTTTGAAAATGTATTTGTGGTGGGCTGGCACAATTAAGTCTTTGAATAGGCAATACAGCAAACTGTTTTTGTACTTTGTGCATCTGGTGCATGTTGTCCTGAGGATATCCTGAGGGTCCCTGTGGAGGGTGGGGATGTCCAGATCCAGGAGGTCCAGGGCTAGGCCCCATCATACTGTGGGCAGAGCCCGGAGAGGGACCAGGACTTGGACCCATCATGGCTCCTGGAGACGGTCCGGGGCCTGGGGAGGGGCCTGGCCGAGGCGTCCCTGCCATCGGGGGGTCCGGAGTGGACATCTCTCAGTGGAGACCGGGAATGTATGACAGCAGCAAGTACCCCTCTGTGGAGAGATAACAGGAGCTATTGAGATACTGACCAGAATCTATCTGTGACCAGAACAGGTAACATATTTGTGTATAGGCTAATCAATAACGTAACCATTAGCCAATCATTCAGACATCAGTGGCAGTTACAATCAAAATATCTACAATAACCGACACATCTCCAGAATAGGTAGACTGCTAACTTTTTTTTTTATTACTGTATGTCTTGTGCCTTGTTCTGAGTCACTATGTTTGTTTGTTATCATGATTTTGTAACTCTTGATTGTTGCTTAGGTAGATCTAGTTTGACTCATTTTCTGTAAAGTGCTTTGAGACATGCTTTGTGATAAAGGGCTATATAAATAAATGAACTTGAACTTGATCTCAAATGGTTTATTATTTTTGGAACTTGAGTTGATTATACATGCATGTTTCATCCAAGCTTGATTATTGTAATTCTCTTTTCACGTGCTTGAACAAATCAGCTTTGGGGAAACTACAACTTGTACAAAATGCAGCAGCAAGACTCTTATGCAGATCCAGCCATAGGGCTCATATCACGCCCATATTTGCCTCGCTTCATTGGCTACCTGTGAAATTCAGGATCGATTTCAAAATATTGCTGATTACTTACAAAGCACTTCATGAACAAGACCCAATTTATATTAGCGAACTCCTGTCCCCTCATTGTACTGGCAGGACTCTTCGATCATCTGACCAAGGACTACTGGCCATCCCTCGGTCAAAGTTTAAGACTAGGGGTGACCGGGCTTTTGCCACTGTGGCTCCGAGGCGATGGACCAGCCTTCCTCTGGACAGTTTTAAACCACGTCTAAAAACCTTTGTGTACAGACAGGCCTTTGACTGATTTGTCTTTGTGTTTTGTAATGTGTGTCTTAGTGTTTTTATATTTACTTATTTTGCTTTATTATCATTTCATTTATTATTATCGTTTTATTGTTTTTGTTTACTTGTGAAGCACTTTGTGATGCTCGCTCTTTATAGGTGCTATATAAATAAACTTTACTTACTTTTACCACAGTGCTGATTCTGGGTAAACAATTAGTGAAGCCTGAGCAAAATGAAAACAATGAGCACTCTCTTTTCTCTCTGTAATGAAACATGTCCAACTCTAAAAGCCCTGCTTCAAACAATGACAGATGACCAGCTGCTGAATGGAACAAGATCCTTCTCAATCAACTTCATACTAGTAAACCAGGCAGCTGATTAATTATACATTAGATGATCTGACTTCGAAGCTTTACCTCTAGTCAAGTAACAATGAGTCGTTACCGCATCTACAAACATGTAAACTTGAGCACAGTGGGTCGCCAAGAGGTCATCAAAAACTTCAATTTATGGGTCAAAACCTTTGAAGACATGGCTCAACAAAACATGCCACAACTCCAGCTGGGTACACGGGTGGTTCTTTGACTTATTGATTGGTCTGAACAGACACGTGTAAAGACAACACTTTATAGCCTTCTGTCATTAGTCCAATTCATAGTATGTTTATTATACATAAGCAGTTAGGTTAGCTGTTATTAGCTTACCATCCAGCTAAGCTAACGTTAGCCAGGCCTAGCCGGGCTTTGTAGTGACCGTTATGTCAGTTCACTCTCTCTGCTTCTCATCATGTAACCGAAACTTACTGACACTCACTGGATAGCTTAGCCATAAAATTACACTGAATTGACAACAAAACTACAAAGAACACAACAAGCCTGCGATGTTACAACAACATTAGCTAGCTGGTGACGGTGGCTAGCCTGCTACCGAGCTAGTTAGCCGACCATGCTCTCCCAGGCCAATTAGGTGCGAAAAATGTGTTGTTTTGCGAGAGTTTTGCCCAGATGCGGCGGCATGTGGAAGATTAGAGCATCCTTCACGCGGTAGTTGATTGATCCCACGCGCCTCCCGTACCCTTGGCTCAGTCCGCTATAAACATTTCCAAATACATTTCCATTCATTGCGCTCTGTCGCGCCGCGGCAGCGACACTGTAATGTCGGTCTGGACTCTCGTCTTTTCTCTACCAAAACTGCCCAACAAAAGCACATATATTACATAACATTTACGTAAAACACTGACGAATTGGCACGATTCAATAATGAAATAACGATTGACTTACACGAGTAGTGAATGGTTTAATACCTCGCCGGTTCCAATGTCTCTCGGTTTTCCTTCTAGAAACAAAGACCGACCTACCCAGTTGGTTTTTTTCCTTCACCCCCCTCTCTCGGCAGATTGTATCTCAGGCACCGGCCTGTGCTAGTCTCTAGCGCCCCCCTCCACACACTTCCCGCATGCCCAGTGATGGCTGCGTTGCAGAGAGGAATGCAAGCGCAGTAAGCCGGCGTGGGGGATGGGAGCGCAAGTTAAAAGCACACAATATTGTAGGGGGGGGAGAGCAGAAGAAGCGTCATTCATGTGCGCGTTTATCTCACATTGAAATTATTCAAATACTCTGCAAAGTACAATAAAGTAAACTTACATAATCCATGACATGTCGAACGAGGGACGAAGGAGAGGGTTAATATCTCAATATTGGTTTGCTTTTAACAGTGAGCTGAAAATAGGCTATGCCAGCCTGTATTTAGGCTTCGACCTTATAAATCACTATTCAACTATTCAGTATTCAGGCTATCACTATTCAACACTGAAGTCTTCCACTCTACGGAAACCTGAGACTATTTGCATTATCAACAGTACATTATGATTTTGATGGACATTAAAGTCCCCTTTAATGTGTGTTATTGTATAGGATTTTTGTCATTCATCATCCACTAGCTATGAATATATACTACAATGTAGGGCATACATTTTCTTGATAATAGAGTTGCATGATTTTTGTGTGTGTGCAATACTCAACATGTAGTTATTGAAACAAGGTACACACACACACACACACACACACACACACACACACACACACACACACACACACACACACACACACACACACACACACAAGACTAGCACTGGCCAACAGCACACAACAGAAATCTCCAAAACAGTCTTCATCCATCAGCAGTGTTGGAAGCAACTATTGTGTGGCCCAGTTGTAAATCTCTGCACATGACAACCAGTTCTTCACCGCTGCGGTGTTGGTGGCCATTTGACATTTGACTGATCCAGCTTAAGGGAGGTGAGGTCTGTCCATGTCTTTAAGCCCCAGAGCGTACTCTCGCTGAGCTCTCAATATGCTGGGAGACAGGAACCCTCCAAAGGACGAAGTCTGGTCAGGGTGGACTGCTGTAAGGAGATGACCTTCCACTGGTTGGCCACCCGACTTTGGAGGTACCGTGTGGCGGGTCTCCTGTTGACCTTGGGGGTAACCTTTCTGCTCATACTCCTAGGTACGCATTCACTGCAGCGTTCAAGGTAAGGAACAGAATGTGTCTTCCTCTGTGCTTCAGTCTCCGGTTTTTCTGTTGTGTTCGTCTCCCAAGTCCTCACAAAAGTGTGTAACTCCATGTTATTGTTTGTCTTTCATCTGTGCAACAACTTAACTAAGAATAACAATACTGAGCAGTGTGTTATGTAAAATTGTACTATAGCAGTTTGATGGCTCCAAATGTCCGTTATTATTCTGACAAAGACAAAATGCAGATTTACACAGATTACATTGTGTTATGGTGATTTGCGTTGAAATCCCTTTTCTTTCTTTTCAAAGCCATTATGTTTGGCACAAAGGCTGGAGTAAAATGCCAGTGGGGGAAAGAGAGGGACTGTCTGATGATGCCAATCAAAGACCAAATAACAACCCATCCCAAGAGCATAGAGGAAGAAGTGACAGTCAGTCATCCAGTGCACAGGCTCAAAAGGATGCCAATGGTTATAACACACAGGGGGAAAGGATCAGTGCTCCACCTGTTGCCTTCCTCAAAACACACAAGACAGGAAGCAGCACGGTCCAGAATCTGCTGTTCCGCATGGGAGAAAGGGACGGTGCCACATTTGCATTCCCTTATTACACCTACCAGTTCAGCTATCCAGATAAGTATGCCAACATGCTTTGCAAGTCTGAACAGAATCTCTAGAATGGTGTTTTTAGACTAAAACCGCTAAACCAACAAACCATTAAGTAATTAAAACAACAAAAATGAATATTGGCCCTGTGGCACATCTTGGTCCATAAATCATAGTTCTACCTGCACATGTGCTATCAGTGCTTTATGAATATTATATTTTGTCTTTCCTCTGGTTCCAGATTCAGGGCAGAGTTTGTGGATGAATTACCTGATGGCTCCTCTCAGTTCGACATACTCTGTAGCCACATGCGCCTAGACCTGGGGCAGCTGAAACAGGTGATGCCACCAAACACCATCTACATCACCATCCTGCGTGAACCTCAACAGATGTTTGAGTCCATTTTCTCCTATTACACTTCCACTGTTCCTGCCTTCACCTTAGCCAAAAAGGCAGCTGAGGCAGCAGAGCACAAGTCAGCACTGTCGATCTTCCTCGAGTCCCCGGAGTCCTTTTGGGACCCTAAAGAGCCTGTTAATGGCCTGGGAAAAAACCCGATGAGCTTTGACCTAGGTCTCAACAGCCAGCAGTGGAACTCCTCCTGGCCGGCTGACTTGACTCTGCTGGAGGAGACCTTCCAGCTGGTTATGATCGCAGAGCACTTTGATGAGTCCCTGGTCCTCCTGGGGGCCCTGCTGAAGCTAGAGCCTGAGGAACTGGCCTACGTCCGCCTCAACGCTCGCTCTGCCCAGGATGTCACTCCGCTCGATGACATAACCAAGGCCAGGATGCGGGCCTGGAACAGCCTGGATGTTCTGCTCTATGACTTCTTCCTCCAGTTGTTCTGGGAGAAGGCAGAGCAGTACGGCCTGGAGAGGCTGAACATGGAGGTGGCTCGGCTGAGGGCCTCCACCGAGAGGATCAGACGGAGTTGTGTGGCCAGGGAAGGGGTGCCCCCGGGGCAACTGGAGGACCTGGTAAGGCCCTGGCAGACCGATACGGTTACCATCCTGGGTTATCAGGTACAGGGGAACCTGACACAGCAGGAGCAGGGATTCTGTGTGCGACTAGTGCTGCCTGAACTTCAGTACCATGCCCATCTGTATTTCCAGCAGTACGGCCGAGACATGAGGGCTGTGCCTAGAGTAATATATGTGTAAACTCGGAATACAGCACTTACATCCTAGAAAGGATACTTTTTTTTCTCTCGCTGTTTAATTTTTCAATAAACAAATGAATAAACAAGTAGACATGTTGCATTGCTTTAAAGACCTTTTCATAAGGGGGGGTTATAGAATTACAAATGAGTCGTTCCTTTTCACATTCATAAAATATTTATTCAGATAAACCGACAAAACAACCCAGCTCAAAAGAATGAGTATTTGACTTAACTTTGTGTCCTTTTCCTGCAACAGCATATTCACACTGTTTGACTACACTTAAACCACTTCTACGAGAAAGTCCTGTTATATTCCTTCAATGTTTAACATGTGCAAGTCACATGGTCACAGGAATCCAATTTTCTAATCCACTCAGGCAGCACATCCTGTCACATGAGGTCACACAGCGAGAGCCCGATTATCTCATAGTACAGCACTTGCCTAACTGGTTGTCTCTAACAAACAACCAGTCATTTTTAATAGGATGAGCAACTACAGCATAATTTTCCAAAAGGGGTTTTATGGCCAAACACAAACTGAGTGTGATGAGATTCCCTGGTAATGCTCTTATACAGTGACACAGTTATGGAATGACAAACAATAGAACAGATACAAATGATAAACTAACAAGTACACCATAAACAAATTACAATTTAAACCCTTCATCAACTGAATTACATTCATTGTAACATACCCCCCTAAAATAATAAATAAAAACAAATAAAAATTAGCACATAACAGCAATAAATATAAGAGTAGTGTCATTAGCCTAATGATATTTGGGCCACTTTATTTAGTAAGATCTTTACGGGGTCCCTTGAGGTTATTGCTTGTAGAGGTTGAGGATATTGTTTGCTCTTTTAATGTCCAGTAGTTGCCACACAGTTCAGTTGTCACTTTATGCCCCTCAGGGCAGATCTTCTCTCCTTTTATTCATAACAGAACAAACTCATCCATGCTGTTGCTAGTGTTAGCTCTTCTCTGCTTGTCCTTCCTCAGAATGCGGGTGATGCTTTTTGAGGGTGTACTGCTTCCCTCCTCCTCCTGACCATGTCCTTCTGCAAATATGAACATGGGATACTTCTCTGCAGATGTAGAGAGAGCCTAGGGAGAAAGAGGATGACCAATAAATCAACTAATCCAGGGAGAATCCTTCCTTTCCCCCCACTATTTATTCATTATTAATTTTATTTCATTGTGTAAAATGACATCAGCTTACAACCACATGGCTAAAACAACAAAGCAAAATTGCACGAAGACACAGTAATCTTGCCGTATTATGGATTGTCTCCAAAAAGCTACACAGTAGCATCCTAGCAAGCCAAAGCTTCCATGAATAGAAACTCACACAAACCCATACACATACCGCATTAACAGCTGAGCACAGTGACTCAAAGTCCTTCTGGCCTTTGGCATAGAATCCTATGGTGCAGCTGGGGTCCATGCGAGCGAAAGCCATTTTCCTGGGATATTTACAGTGAAATGACTGCAAGAGAAGATTGTTAGAAGTCATTAAATTCAGAGGAAATCATTCAGATTCCATTTCTTTAAGTTCTTGTTCCCACATTGGATAGTTTACATGAATGATCACAGGAGGAATACATAGGATCATAGGAGGAAACAAAACAGAAAGCAAAAAGAGGAAGACAATAGTACTTCCTCATACCTCCAAGGGAAAGTTTTCCTGTGTGATGTCCACTGTGGACTGACAGTAGTGAGGGTCCAAGTACAACAGATGGTCGTCTATAGCACAGCAGGCCAGAGCAACAACAAGTGAAAGGACTGACAACAAACAACAGAGCACAATAATAATGAGGCCACCAATGCAATATACTGTACCTTGGAACCCAACGAAGAACAAAGAGTGCTTCGGTTTCCCCCCAATGATTCCAATGCAGCATTGTAATGTCAAGAGTTTCTATGGAAAAGACTGAGGAATGGGTTGTTGTTCTTTGTACTGGCAACACACTCAGTGTACCCTTGTTCTCTACTCTAGAGCAAGGGTTCTCAAATGTTTTCATGTCATGGACCGTCCATTTCATAAGATTTTGTCCCAGGGAAACCCATACAGGAAGAGTTTTGTTGTTGGTGATTTAGCATTGAATTGTATAACTGTCTGCGCTGTATGTGGGGAGATAATGGTGAGAGTGAAACCTTTAGTTAGAATAGTAATTCTCATACATTCTGCAATTGGGATACTTTCTAGTGAATTAAATTATAGTGAAATTACACTCATTTTGCTGGGGACTCCCTGGAACCCCTTCAAAAGACCCCATTTTGACAACCACTGTTCTAAAAGCACAGTTTCCTCATAAATTGCTTGGTTACACGGACTGCATGTAAGAATGAATGCATGTTATACGAGTAATACAAAATGCTGTTTGTGTGTACACGTGAGATCAGGATACTTTGACACAAGCGATATAGGTGGGATTGAGGTCTTGTCCTCCAAGTCGCACAGGGACCAGGATGATGACAGACTTCCAGGACTGACTGGTTCCCGTGGAGCCGCCAGAGAGAGGCTCACACAGCCTCTTCACATCCTCTATGTAGACTGCACACAGAGAAAATAAAGAGACAGAGGAACTCACGTCACTGAAAAAAAAGGTGCCCAGACATGGCCAAGTGGTTATGAATAGTTCACCCCCAAAATGAAAATTCAGTCACTATCTACTCACCCCCATTTCAGTCAAAACTCCACAGGACCACCAAACCCAGAGCAAGTTAGCCCCAATAGTTCCATCTCAGCCTTCTCCTAAACAATTGAAGTGAACAGGGCCATCTTTTTACAGCTTAAAATAAAATAAAAAATAAACAGCATAATACAAATCTAATTTCTCCAAACAGCACTGTGTCAAAGTCAAAGTCAGCTTTATTGTCAGACCAATGCATGTAAACATACAGAGGGCTGAAATTGCGTTTCCCTCTCATCCACGGTGCAAATCACAGCAAAACAAAAGTCCAAAAGTACAATATTGACCTCATTATCTCCTACATTTTCCTCACTCATGAGCTGCTTGGAGAAAACGAATAGATATTAAATTTTTTTAGCTGTAAAAACGATGGCCCCGATATCCCTGATGGCACATGGGTGAGTAGATAATTACTGAATTTTCATTTTGGGGTGAACTATTCCTGTAAGGCCATGTGTGCCCCTGCTGGGCTGGGATCAAATCCTGCTGGACTTTCCTCTCCTGGGCCTCCCTCTCTTCTTTCCCACTGTCTAAATAAGGAATAAAAATACTAAAAGGTGATCAGACCACCCACTCTCCTTTATAATATGTAGGAATTACTGAATGAGTGTACAACATTGATTCCCTACTTTGTTTATACAGGTGGCAGGGGAAAATGTCTGTTTCTGAACACAGCTGCATTTGGTATGCCCTCATGAATAGAGAGCAAATACACTGAAAAAATAAAGATACTCACTGGTACAATCTTGTGCAACATACACGACCAGATTGGGAACCGCCACTGATGCTGCCACAGCTTTACTGAAACAAAAAGACATCCTACATCACTAAAGGAGGATGTTATATCTTGATAGTAGATGGTTAGGACGACTGGGCCGGTATTTCATCACCACAAGCCTCACCGGAGGATATGTGCCACAATGGAGGGGCCGTACCAGTCCCCAGCCTTCTTCCCTGAGCTTTTCCCCAGCTCCACCAGCTGGTGTACCCCAAAAGGGGCTGTGGGATGGTCTCCAAACCATGATACCACACGTCTGTGTGCAGACTCCATGCGTCTGTCCAGGAGGGAACCTAGGCTCAGTTTTCGACCCCTCTTTTTAGGCCCCTCCACAAAATGCCATTCACCGTCTGAGTTGGCTGCTGGACGAGTCTCTGGGAGATCCATGTCATCTTTGACCGCATGGTGGCTCGAAGACCAAGTCCAGCCTGGAAATGATGGAATGATGAAGTAATACAACATTTAACAATTTAATGAAACTCAGACATCAGGCAAACCTAATTTATATTCTTCTATGATCAGAGCTGCGCTGACTGTGTGATACTGAGAAATGACAGTTGGTTCAAAATGGGCACTGAATTAGTTTCTACTTTGAAAAAGGTTTATCATATGACCTTGACAGTTTGCTTTAGTGAACATTAAAATCACTGTTGTCCCATATATCCTGAAATAAGAGAAAAAGGTGTTACATCCCATAATATGTGATGCAAGGATGGAAGTAACAAATTACAATTATTCTTGTCACTGTAATTGAGTAGCACTTTTGTGCATTTGTACTTTTGAGGGTTTTTTGGAAGTCAGTAATTTTACTTAAGTATGTGTTGATTGAAGTTTTGTACTTCACTACATTTTGAATGGCATCCTTACAGAGTATAAAGTTTGTAGGCTCTCCACAATCATTGCATCAGAAATTGGCCAATGGTAAATTACATCTGCATCAAACCTGCGCAAGCATGTGGAGGTAACGTTAACTAACTGCAACAATAAATGCTCACATCTATCCATAATATATCTTGCCTCATGGTTGTAGTTTAGCTAATTCGCTAGCTTCTCTAGCTAGCTAGTGGCAAAAGAAATGTCGATGTAGTAATGTTATTTAATTATTGAGACGGGCAGTTTCCGTTAAAAAAAAATCACAGATCACTAAGTTATTAGAGTCCTATCACACAATAAATTGTTGTATTAATTCATGCTTTACTTTGTTTATTCACTTTATTAGTGAACTTATGTCCCTATTAGTAGCTTTCACTGAGTCGATTTTAAGTGGCCTACTTCGACTTCAGCAAAGTAAGAGTACTTCAACTTGAGTAGGATGTTTTGGTAGTTTTTCCACCCCTGGTGCGATGTCACACCATTGTACAGCTCTGCAGTGAATTGGAAAATATGGGTGGATTATTGTCTTGGTTCTCGGATTTCTAGACTTGGAAAATAGTTCACATTCACAAGTACCTAATGGTCTACCATACGCCATGGTAATAACATTAGTAAATGTCCCCACTTCTGACTTGTATTTATGTATTGTATGCATTTTGAAGCTGCAAATGACTTACTTACATTGTAACATTATAGCATAATGTCCAGAATTTTGCACTACACTGGGATCTGAAATTATTTTCCTATGAAATTATTTTTCATCAGCGTCTTTAAGAATGTATGTATTTATACTCATAACTGATGGACTGTGGAGCCTTAAAGGATAAGTTAGTTATTTTGGACCTTAGACCCTATTTGCGGACTGTCTACCATGAACCTGACCTGATCATTTCACTGATTGGTTCAGTATTGAGCTTTTTACAGTTTTCCTGCAGGCTCTCACTGGGCTACAATAGAAGTCTATGGGGCAATCTTAAATGCTTTGGAAAAACTCAGATAAATGTGCTTTTCTGAGACGGGAAGCTCAGGGTGTATTCTTACCGGTCTCAGTATGCTCTCCTGTGAAATGTATCGCAATCCGAAAAATGTTACGTGCTTGGCATGGCTTGGACATAAGCATTCCCCTGGTGCTTGTTTTCGCTTTTG